>JAUYWV010027899.1:0-16784 GCA_032274565.1 Nematoplana nigrocapitula
TCCGCCTCAATCCTCCCTTGGTTGGTCTTGGAGGCCATGGGGAACCAGGATGACGCGCAGTAAAGGGCAACGGGCTCGCAGTATGCCTTATAGAGGGATCGGAGGAGGGAGCTGCGACAGCCCCAGCTTCTACCTGTGAGGCACCAGAGAATCTTGAGGCGGCTCTGCATGCGCTCCTTCACTGCAGCACACTGTTTCCCGAACGTGAACTGCGAGTCGATGTGAACTCCGAGCAGTTTCGGGTTGGGGTCTCCGGCAATGGAGGTCCCATTGATTGTGAGGTTCGGGGACTCTCTTGCCGTTGATCTCTCGTGGATCCCCTGAGTAGAGCGTACAGGTGGTCTTCAGGAGGCTGATAGTAACTTTCCATGGTCATCTTCCTCGCATTGTTCATTCCTTCTGCTCAATATATAATGTTATCTATCCATTCAAATAACCTTCGTCCTCTCTTTCCTTTCGCACACACCTTCACTGGTCTTTGATTTCAAATAGGAGGCTCCCCAATTTGATTAATTTTCTCATTATTTTACACTGTGAATATCTGCAGAAATATCTCGAATTTTTTAATAAAAAATAGCCAATCACTCTACTTCTAGGTGTCTGCATGTGCGTGTGTGCAAATTCTCAGAAAATTCGGTAAAGTAGTTTCGGAGAAGTATCGAAACGAGCACACATATATACATACATACATAGCAAACACACAATCCGGCATCGATATGAATTTAAATATCCCCGTCTGATAAAAGTTGAAATGCGACAAAGTCGTATTAAATCCCTTATAGATATCAAGTAGATAACTATTACTGAAATTAAACTGTGGCATCTCGCGTAGCAGGTACATAGAAATCTGGCCCGACACCGGTACGAAACCCTGATTGATGTAAGATATCAACGTCTCCACATCATCATAAGCAGAACTAAGTATTTCCAGTTTATCAATACACTATTGTAACACAGTTGTTATGTTTAAGAATATTTCAGGAAAAAAATACAAATGTTACTAATTAGGATTTGGTCGGATTTCTCTTTACCTAAAGGGACAACATTTCACTCAGCTAGATATCTACTCGTCTTAGTCGGACCACAACCTACAAAATACTTTAACTACTAAGTAAAACAAGCAGTGAAGAGGCGGAACAAGCAAGTCCTCAGGCGAACGGAGAGGATGGAGCAGGAATGGGGAGCTTACTGTCGCAGTTGCGCAGATGCTTCTCCGTCAACTCGAAGAGGAGGGGCTGCGACTCCTCGGGTGGGCTGTTGGCGAAGAGCAGTTCGCCCTGCCCGCCCCGTCCACCCACCCACACCGTCTCCAGGCCGGTCAGATTGTTCCGGAGGAGGAGCAGACTGGCCGTGGGAGAGGTGTCCGTGGGGCGGAAGTAGACCCGAATCACCTGCCGTCCCCTAGGCGGGAGGAGAATCCGGGTGGAGCCGCGATGCAACTGGGAACTGTCGAACTGATTCCCCGGCTGCTCTTCCTCCTGGTCGTGCTGGTAGTAGCGGTGGTGCTGCTGGTGGTCTGCAGGCTCGGTCTGCTCCGCCTCCTTCGTTTGGCCCCGGCCCACGTAGAACACGTCCGGTTGGTCCACCTGCGCAGAGGCGCAGCGGGTGAAGAAGCAAGGACTGTAAATGTCACAGCTAGAAAGACACTAGCAACTAATGCAAAGCGTCAAGAGCGTTGTCAGGGAACGCCTGAAGTAATTCTTGTATTGAGTAACAAAATGGTCAAAAAGGAATGAATGATCATCGATCGATACACTTTAAATGAGAATGTCGATAATAATTATGGCAGATTCGGATACAATATTATCTAAACGTATAAAAATAAACCGGCATTAAAATCAACAGTCAATATGTATTTTATATCAAATAACGACTAGCTTCTTCAAAAGAATATACGTATTATAATAACTAACATCGTGATAATTCATTTATTATACATATCTGACATAGTGCCAACTTCTTTGCTAATGTAACGTGACAGACGCACTACGAAGTTCTCCTAAGTGAACTATTTTATCGAATGATTATAAAAATGATTTGGGTCTGAAACACGAAAATACCATCAATCCGAACATTCTTATACTTGATAAAATATAGTATAATAAGATATATTTGAAAAACTATAGCGAAAATTCTTAAAAACATAATTACCTGTCGAACTGAAGAATTCATCGCGCAACAAGTTTTACTCATTTTTCTATTTACCAGCCAGACAAACGAAACTTACAAAACCGAAACTAGAAGAAAATCCCGCCTATAAGAAGTCTCGGTAATTTAATTAGTCTTTGATGGAGAGACAAAGAAAGACGAATCAATGCCAGATTATTGCAACACCATCATATTAGTAATTGTTGTACATATATATATTTTTTTTTTGGGGGGGGGATGTTAATATTTCTGTTCTGTAATATAAAAGTTTTATATAAAAGATTTTAAAAATCTTTTCACTTTTTACAAACATTGCCGTAGCGGCGTCATTCCCAGTCTGTTATTGCAAAAGGGAGCCGGTCAAGGGGACGCGTCAACGCCCCAACCTACCGGAAGTAGAAAGTGAGAAAAAGATACATAAAAAAGGAGAGAAAATATATATATACAGAAATGTGAGATAGGAAAATAGAAGAGGCATTACAGAGAGAGAGAGAGAGAGAAAAGATAGCACCAAAAGAAAACCAGATAAGAGAAAAATAGAAGGAGGAAATAGAAAGCAATGAGAGGTTAGGCGAGGAAAGAGAGGAAAAGACAGTGGGGAGGTGCCGGGGAATGCAGAACTTTGATTGCCAGAGCAGGACACCCCCGCTACATGGCGATGTACACGCACCTCGATATCAGGCTCCACATTTCCCACCAGGTCGAGGAGGGTGTTGGGTCTGGGGTAGACGGAGAGGGGCAGCACTTGGGCGATCACTGTCCGGTCGGAAGGGTTGTCCAACACCAACTCGCGACTGCTCCCGTTACCCAACTGGGTGAGGCCCAGATCGATACGGCGCCATTCGGGTCGCACAAGGCGGGGCCACACCAGATGGGCCTGCGCCTTGCCGAGGAAGCCGCGGATCTGACTGGTGTCCAGGAGGAGGGTGGTCCGAATGGTGCGTTGGTGATCGGTGGCGGCGGCCAACATGTCCCAGTGGTGACGCAGGCGGGAGTAGATGAACTGGTCCAGGTCCACCACGGAGGCGGTGAGGGAGAAGCTTCGTAGCCACTTCTGGCCCACTGCAAGCAAATAAGAAAGGAGATTGGGCTAAAGAATAGCAATAGCCTACTACTTGCTGAACACCCAGCGACTTGATACTAGTGTACAATTATATCAATCAACACAATGAATCAGTCTGAGAAAATCGATGAATGCTAAGATATCACCTCGAAATTCAGGCTAAATGCCAAATAATACTATTATAGCAATTCGATAGTTGGCATAATTTCCTTAGTGTAAATAGCAATTCAAATATCATTAAATAAAACGATAATAATTCAACATGTTTTAAAAATATCGTTCTATACTAAAGTGACGCCACATTTTTTGAGAGTATCGTTCAATACGAAACCACTCAATATATTTGGAGAATATCGTTTAGCACGAAAGCATTTGATATAATATTTAGAGAATATCGTTCCAAACGGAAGCACTCGATATATTTAGAGAATATCGTTCGATACGAAAGCGATTTCAATATATCTGAGGAATATTTTAGATTTTTTAAGAATATCGTTGAAAATAATAGTTTTTGGAGACTCGATACTTTCGTTGAAAGGATAGTGCTCGATGTATTTTGATGTATTACGTTAACTCCGACAATGACACTATATACTTTTGGGTATATCATTGAAGACTACAATAGCGAATACGTCTCTTACTCTGCATCCTTCTTTTTCATCCACCACTCTCTTCTTTCCTCCCGGCGATCTACTCTTCGCAACAAACTTTTAGACCACCAGATTCCAAATGCTTCTCTGGGTGAGCTTCTCCTGCCCCGTTCTCCCCGTTGCGAGATTTTGCGCCTTCGCTGCAGCCGGCACTCCATCCTCCTTGCCTCTTATCTCCACCGGATCGGTCAATCCGATTCTCCTTCTTGCCTTCCTGCAGAGAAGACAAGCAGGACCTTTTGTCATCTGATTCTTTCTTGTCCCTCTTCTTCAGCTCTCCGCCTTGCAATCTTTGGTGAGACGGGGGGCCTCATCGACCTATGGGGAAGGCCGTGGGAAGTTGCCCGGTTGCTGGGTCTCGACGCTCGCGCGCTGCCCCACCCCCATCCTCCGGAAGGGGTCGGGTAACTCTAACCAACCAACCAACCAACCAACCAACCAACCAACCAACCAATACGTCTCATACAGTTTTCTATATGGGCATTGGTTTATACATGAGAATCAAGAGGAGATAGCGAGGGGCTCACCTGGACTGGTCGTACTGAAGCCCACATAACAGGCCGAGCTAGCACCATTTGGCGGCGGTGGAGGAGGGTGAGGATCGGATCTATCGCGAGGATCCATCGAGGCGGCACCGCCATCCAGAGGATCTGAGCAGCCCAGCCCGGGCTCGAAGAGAATCCGGCCCACCGGAGTGGTCTCTTTCGGTTTCAACAGGAGAGGAAGTTGCCGGGCGGGTTGGGGCTCGAAACGATAGCGGGTGTCGTTGGGTTGGAAGGACACCGCTTTGAGTTCCATAAAGTCGGCGAAACTGCTCTTTACTTGGAGCAGACCGCTGCTCACCTTGCCCTAGGGTCGACGAAACCAATGGAGTAGAATATTAACGAGTGTAACGGTCGCCTACGCCATTTCTATTTTCAGCGCTTCAGCAGCTAGTCGTTTGCATTCGTCATCGATGTTTTCTTTGTGCATAATACAGAATTAAAGCGATGCGACTTCTGCACCACGAGACACGTTAATAAGAAATCATTCGTCGCGATGACCACACAGGTCGGGAGCAATTTCAAGTCTATAGAGTAACACTGGCGTGTTACTCGGGTGTTACTACTATAACACAAACTTGAAATCAACTTTTTGAAAACGTTTACATAGAGTTAACTCCGCAAAGTACCACACTATAATTTTTTAGAACCTCAGGAGTTACTCAAACCTGTAAAATTAACAAATGCATTTCTAATAAAAACGCTTACATTTGACATACAAAATTACAATAATAAAATAACAAGAAAATTAATAAACCAGTACTACAAAGTAAATTAACAAATAGGAATTTTTTTAAAAACGCATCTTTCATATTTTAAAAAAAACATGTTTATTACGCCCAACCTTTACTGATAAATCAAAACTTTTTAATTTACTTAGACAACGAGTTAATATCGATGCAGACTGCCAGAAGCTAAGCTTCTAGAATTAGTTTCAGAATATAATACCCGGCAAAAGGCCAAGGGAATTCGTACACAGCTACCAGACATAAGAAAAAATGAAAACTATTTTTAAACTTTCAGTCGACTGGATATTCAGACAAATTAGTCACTTATTTGGAATTTCTCCTTGTACTGCTAATCTACATTCTAGATTTCTGTTTTTGACATTGTAAATGAGCATATATATATATATATTCTCAATAATAATGAGTTTGGTGGTTTAGTGACATGCCTCTGATGGTTCATGGAGAATGCTAGCATGGGATATTGTATATGGATGGTACTATAATAGGTTTAATAATTGCTCTAATGGCGTTTTTATTATTCCAGTGGAAGAACTTCAGTATCACTCAGAATTAAAAATAGCTCTTTGAAAATAAAACAAAAAACGTTTTACTCAACAAAAACATCGAAGTAAACATTAGTGTTATTCTAGAGTAAAAATCACTTATTGTATAAAACTGAAACTGAGACACACAAACAGCGCATGCATCTACTTCATTTTTTTCTTTAAACTTTCGAATCTATTTTTTATTAAGACGGTGAAAAATTATTAATAGCGATCGAAAAATTTACAATAATGCCTAATCCCATAGGGTACTGCTTTCTTGCGGCTCTGAAATGGGACACGTGTTTTGCGTTCCTGTGTTATCAGAGGACATCTAACAGGCAGTGACAAACTTTTCGAGAAAAAAACAATTTCCTGCTGCACACGTAACCTATACAGGCATGCGATTGGTAGTCAGTGAAAAAGTCTGGATGGAGAAAACCAGAAACAACCTCCTGGCTGCCATGGCTACGCGGGAGCGTAGCGCAGAAACTTCTACGCCTGTTTAAACTTAGATTGCGCATAAATGAATGAAATGTATACAAAGTGAATTCTCAGGAGTGACGAGTACATTTTTCAAAGTATATTTGAATCGATTTGAAGATCGATCAAAATGACCCCCAAAAGTCGGGAAAGGTCGGAGAAATCACACGCCTGCCTATAAATACAGCACGAAATACATCTAAAATTATTTTCACACAAAATAAAAGAAAAATATTAAAAAACATACATTATGGATTCAATTTTCTACACTAAATTATATTGTTAAAAACAAGACTGCAATGTTTAAGCGAAATACGTTATTGGTATGTTTGTTTTAGAAGTACACAATGTTTTAATAGAATGATATATTATAATATTTAAATTAATAATTATGTTTATCGGAACACTATCCCTGGGATTCCTTAAAAAAAACCGAGCAATAAATTTTACTGTGTATGAATAGAACATAGAGTTTTAGAATCATCATTCAGAAACTAGCCTCCTAACATTTGACGTTATATTTCAGCTTAGTTCGAGACACAATAAAACATTTAGATGCTCTGCATTTGGGAATTTAATCCGTCCAAAATTATAAATGAGCGACCTTGCTGTGTCATCTGTGCTGATATGTGACTTAATATAAATTTTGTTTTTGTGTTTCAGCGATCGATATCTAAAATATGCTGTCACCACCCAACGCTTTACCATCTCTTCATTTTTATTCATTTACAACTCTTAGGACTGTATAAATGACAGCTCTTTCGAAATTGAAACTGACGTCTACTAATGCCTCACCTTTTTCATGTCTATCTCACAAAAAGGGTGTTGCACGCGAGTTCATAAAATTGCGGGGAAAACCCCAACGATTTGAGAATTAACAAAACAGACAAATCAGAAAATCCCATTCACCGGTGTCATCTTCCCTGTGTAGTGAGTGCATAAATTTTCCTATTGCACAACAGGCAACAGTTAGAGCAGAGAGGGAGAGAGAGGAACGCAAATAGAATCAACCGAAAAATAGTACAGTACAAATATTGGAACATTGGTGTACAAGAATGTCATGGAAAATTAATAATTCCCTCATTAAAGTCAGCAGCTTTAAGCGACCATAAATTTTATCAGAATTAATATAATCGTTAACTGTCTATCCGCAAACGACAGCACAAGACAATTACCATGCAAATTCGCAAATTATTATTATTAAAATTTCCCACACGTAGACTACGCTGGCGCGCAGGTCGAAAGAGAGTGTGTGAGAGACGGTGGAGGATGGGATGGATGTGCACAATTAATGTCGCCATATGACACCCAGTGTCTCTCAATTCACAACCCATTCTATCCTTACTATTTGAGTCAGATGGAAATTTATGCATTTTCCTGAAAACATCAGAAACAGTGATTGGAGAACAATGTATTTTTTCATAATTACAAATAAAGCCTTGAGATTCTATTTGGGAAAAGATAACTTTCATTTCAGAAAAATGAGTTTACTATACTGATGTACTTTTAAAAAGAATAGCTTTTAATCCAATTAAAATAATTCCAACTTCAATTTAACACAATTCAATTCAAACTTTTAAAAGTAAAGCTTCTAATGAAGACAAACAACTAAAGTAATTTCATTTTAAGATAATTCAAGTTCAATATCACACAAAAAGGAAACTTCCAATAAGGAAAAAGCTATTTTCCTAACTTTTCAAAAAATATAAATTTTAATTCATGAAACCTATTTTTAAATTTTAAAATGCAGAAAACTAGTTCAGTGTAGGAGAATATTTTTTTAAAAACAAATAAGGCATTAATAGATGTATACCCTACATTATTAATTATTTTCATTACTAATCAGCCCTCCGTCAATTTTAAAAATTTAAAGTATGGAACACTAGCAATAGAATATATGGACCCTTCTTATAACCTTAAAAATATCACTGACAATAGGGTTGTAAATATGAGGGGAAAACGATTATTTGTGAAAGCATTCATATTACTGGATTCCTTATAATTTTGTCATTTTGTACAGCTCGTAAATGAATAAGCTCATTGCTAATTAACCAGCTGTCAAATAAAAAACAGCTGAACCCTAACAAATGATTCAGATTTATAAGGAACTTTTCATTTTCTCTATAGAAAACCGCAATTCACAGAAGCCATGAAGCAAAAAGAGTATAAAGTAGGACTATTTCAAAGGTCTAAATATTTTATATATTTCGTTTGTCGATTTTAACATTAATCCATGGTAAGTCACAATAAAACGAGAGAGTATTTCCAGAAATAACAAATAATTCCCGGAGCTAACTCGCTTACATAACACTTTTGATGTATTTTCAATATTTGCGAAAAATATTTTCCACTTTCATTTAACAAAACAAGTCTTTTCTGTTTTGCTAAAATGAAATGTGCGCGCTAGAAAATGTATCGCCTATATCAAAGAATTGTGCTTATTTTATGAAAGTGTAATTTTAATCGCCTGATATTTTCCATACACGGAGGGAGGAAACAGATTAAACTCACCGGAAAACTATTGGCTAGCACCAGCGTATCCGGCAGAGCTGCCAAACTTCCCTCAGCTGCTCTCATGTACGAGTTGATGACCAGTTTCTGAAACACAACCAAACTGCTGCGCGTGAGCTAGGCGAGCAAAGGTGGCAGAGGGTATAGGGCTAGAGGAGCGAGAAAGTTGGCTTTTACAGGTAGAGACCTTTGGGATCCTGTGCATGTGTGGGGATGAAGCGAAGATGCTGACAAGTGGTGAGGAGAGACAAGCGATGGAGATGGTACGAGTACACTTGTCTGTTTTACCCATTCATCCGACCTTTCCACACAGCTTCAGTAGGCTGTCGTGACCAGGCATACACCCCAGTCATGCCTTCCGTCTCTCCTGGATGGTACTGAAGAGTGTGTCAGTCTCCAACCCTCTTCAGCACTTCCTCGTTTTCCACTCAATCTCTCCGCATCTAAAAGCTTTCCAGTCTTTCGATGTCAGCCTTCTAAAGAGTCCACAAGAAAGCTCCACACTAAGCTTTTAACTTGAACATTTGTTTTGATTCTTGGTTAGCAGAATATAGTGTTTTCCAGACAGTGGCCTGTCGTATAATACGCTCATTTAAACCACCATGAGAGAGAGGGGGGTTGAAGACAAAGAAGGAGATCTAACACGTTAAAAATAAATTTGAAATAACTAAAGACTAAATTGATAAAAGAAGTTACGACATAAAATACCTCGTATTGAGTTTCGATCATAATTTCCGATGCGTAGACACCTTCCACGTCCGGGGCCGTGGCGCTTATGTTGAATACGGCGAAATGATAAGGTTTCAGGATAAACTGAATATTAAAAAAAACATTTGATCAGAGTCGATTAAATATCGAAATGAACATTTTTGACAGAAGTTCTAAAAGCATGATCCCAATGCTTCCATTCTCTCCAACATCTCACTTCAAGTCAACCATCTTAAACATTTCCTCATCATTTTCAACTTCTCTAATCGGCGAGCTTATCTTCAAAATATTCAATACATCTGTCCACTTCTCCACTTGAATTTTCTCTTCGTCTAATACTCTTCACAGTCCTGCCAACTAACCCATGAAGTTAAAAAATATCAGGATAAATTTTGCACCGCCCACAATTTATAGATACGTAAATGTTCTAACATTTATTTCACGAAATTCACTGTGCAATGATGTTTAACAATTGCATAAGCTAATACAGACATGTAATAAAATCAACAAATCAAATTTACACACTGAATAACTGTATAATACTATCAGGGTGCTCGCGCTAATTCTTCAGACGTAAATTCCAGATTTAAAAAATCCAAATAACGATATAAGGAGTGGTTATCAAATTGTATATAAAACAACACTATGAAACAGAGTACGTACGTATATATATTATAAATTAGAATAGTGCAAAAAAAGAATATCATGGAAATTATACTTAAATGTAACAATTATAATATTCATTTTTACATTTTGTAGACTCCTCAACCCCTTGGGAACCGTTCACAAATTGGTTTAATTCATCACATTTGTAGATATGCAAGTACAAGCATAAGATTTCTGGAGAAATTTTAATTTAATTAATATATAACAGCTATATATTTCTGATGACACTGTAACCCCGATTTCTACCCAGTACATTGCAAACTGTATAAGACAGAATGGATACAGAAAATATCTATATAACAGAATAGATAAACAGTAAATGACAATAAATCTAGACTATACAACAAATATAAAGATATAATTTTTAGGAATTCAACTACCAAAATAGTTCAGATTTTTGTCGTTACCATGTTATCAAATAAACGAAGTGTATACAGAAATACAGAATGACAGTTCATAGAAAAAATCGAAAAAATCCGTCTGTAAAATTGCGAATTTGGGAATCCACACTATTCAGTTCATTCCCTATATTCTCACTGCGATGAGCACGGAATGCATCAGACTTTGCTAGTGTACTGTAGTAAAACATGACTTTGATTTTGCCAATTAAATAAGTTGTCAACTTAGCTTTGAAGACATTTAACCTGTTGATTAGATTTGGCTCTTCTATACAGTTATGATTATAGAAAACACAAGTAAACAACAATGTCGCCAAAGGAAATACAATGCAAACAATAATCGTTTTTTAACTTGTTTGAGAATTATATAATACTGTATGTGGAACTTCCACACTCCGAAACGACGTCTTTTGTTAACATGGCACGTCCACCCGCTATATTTACAATAAGAGATTTCGATGTTTTCACACACAAGACATTTGAGTTTAGGCGCAGTTTTTCCACACCAAGCTATATATGGAGAATCTCTCACTGCCGGCGTTGCTGTGAGGTACAGTCAGGAGAAAATTGTTCGAATAGACTGGTATGCACCATCCACATCTCTTCAATTTTTCAAACGATACGACACTTCATCATTCCTGGTATTGGTAACCACGTCAAATTGGAAGAAGACCAATTGGTATTGCCGGAAGTAATCGCGTAGCAGATCCATTGAATAATCAATTCTGGACAATATCGGCAAGACCCCTATTGGAATGGTTGCTCCGGACAGCGTCCGACGCGTTTGGAAAATAGGTGAACAATTAGCTGCGTGACAGCTCGTTTAAAAATCGGCGCGCGCAAAATTAAACACAATTTACCTGAGCAGCTTAAAAAAATGGTAGCGCGAGCAAAACAAAACACAATTTGGCTGCGCGGCTCAACCTAGAGCATAATTTGGCTGCGCAGCATAAAATTTAAAACAGTTTAACTGCCCAGCGCTAAAAATATGTTAAAAAATCTGTGGCGTGCGCAAAATAAAACACAATTTTGCTGCGCGGCGCGGCACCCGCGACAAATCAGAAACCATTCCAAAAGGGTGCAAGACAATGATGCTGTAGCCCGCAAATCCACATCGGAGACCAGAGAATATGTTAGCAATACACTCACTATTCATTGGGAACTTCTTCCACAAAGACATTTATAAAATAGTGGAAATTATTTTCAAACGAGGTATAAAAAATGTGGGGACACTTAACAACCTATATCGGGACAAGCTAAACAGTAAACAGTCCCTAAGATCGGTACTAACCCTACGAAATTGGGATATTGGGCAGGTATGTCTGATCTTCATCTTCCTTTCTCAACATTTTCTGCCCTGATCACTCCCTATATTCTCCTACTTTGTATCTCATCCATCTATCTCTTCTTTATTCTACTTCCACCAACTAGTACCTTTCCCCACTTATTTCGTTTTCTTTTTTATCCTGCTCTCCTCTCCCCCACCTCAGTTACTCTGTCTTTCGCTTCTCTCCATTTTCTCTTTCTCCACATAAATTATTTTCGTCTATTTCTTCCCCCCATCCTTTACTCTCTTTTCTTCCTCATATACGCGTCCATCTTATCTTCCTAACATCCAGTCAATAGCACCACTCTGGTCCAAACCACTTACCGGTGTTAAATTTCGGCCTGCCGTCTGATCGTGAGTGCGGGTGAGGGCAGTGCCGTTGCCTCGTTCGATGCCCAGCAGCGTGATCTTGGCGTGATTCCAGTTGGTAGACAACTGGCGAAGGTTCACCTGCACAAACCAAACCATCCAGAACGTAAAGTACACACTTGTGTGTATCCAGTCACCCAATTATAGCACAAACTAGGACCTGCGTGTGTTGAATGCCTGCCTACTTGCGTTAAATAAATTCAATCTTTAATATTTCACCATTGCTACATGCTAAACTACTATGAGAAGTGTAACATTGAGAAAATAAAATGAAATTTTAATCAGAAATGACAGTTTAAAACGTAAACACACCAAACATATTATACTACTTAATAAAAATAAAAGTATTACCGCATCCAATTTCACGATTTAGATTACCGATTAAAAGAAAAAAAGATTTGCTGCCCAACTCAAAATAGACAATTAACTTACGGCGGGTCTTGAACCAGCAATCTTCTAAGTCATTCCGAAACAACTCAAACTTCAAACTGAAATCGACTTTGAGCACTAAGCGTGATGGACATACAGATAGACCATATCCTTTTATAGAGATGCGAGGACACATCTAGAAATTGTGTCGAGTCCAATCAATTAAAGTAGGGTACTCACATCCACGGCATTCTCGTTGCGCAGTGTGAAGGTGAGATCGCGGATCTCGTTGATGCCCATGGTGCCAAAATCCAAGTGGCTCCTGTACAATTCGGGAACAACCTAAAATTGTATTGTAGAAAAAAAAATTATTCAGAAAGTAAACCAAAATACACTTCCTTAGGATAAGAAGCAGCCATTAGCTGATCTAAGCTTAACCCTACTTTGCAAATGCGATTTAAATTACACAATACACATACAAACAACGAAAACAAAGACCAAGGAAATTAACACAAAGAATACAATTATTGTATTGCAAAAGTTATGCATATGGATTCTATAGGAGAAAGTACAAAAAGATTTGAGAGGATTATGATGACAGTAAGATAAATATGTAGAAAATTTGTCAGAATGTATCCAGCAGTTCTCTCTCTCTCTCTATTCCCTTAAAAATTCAGCAAATAAATCCAACTATGCATCCCAGCCTCCAGTCAGTCCTGCACCAACGCCAAACAAACAAACATAATGGATAAACGCAAAGCAGGTGGCGATAGGAGACAGGTTTGGAAGGCTTGATGAACATTTGTGACATTACTTTCCCAGGAGACTTATAGGGGTGGCAGTGGGTGCTAACTGGATCTTTGACTTAATTTTGTTTCATGCGTAGTTTGGGGTGGGGGTTAGTTAGGCTAGACAGGGGCGACGCAAAAAACACCTCCCTCAATTTATACTGTAGTTGTAGTTGTAGATGTAAAAACAGTTGTTGTATTCGCTTAAAGTGTGTTCGTACTAAACTGTGATTAAAATTGCAAGAAATACTGATATTACTCAATCTTTGTTTAATATATCATATAATATTATTTATACAATATGCATTTCAAATTAATAAAAAAATCAATTCTGTATTTACTTTTTATTACATACTGTATAAATTGTGTTTAAAAATGTATCGATAATTAAGTAATAAGTATATAAATTAAATATAAAACGTAGAATTATATAGGTATTTTTAAGTTTAAATTTCATATTCTTTGCAACTTCAGACATTCTGGATTTTCAAATTAGTTATTTACATGGTTCGTGCGGCTCCCCCAAACACAAAACATAAACACTTATAAATACCCATCTGGGTTAAAATTACAATATTATAAATATAGTTACGTGAGTTAAATGCCAAAGATTTGAGAGGTCAAATTCAATTAAACGGAAATATACCAAACAAAAACTATTTTAAGTATGCATAAACATTTTTTCCCTACATTACTAGGCCCAAAATTAATTATCTTGACAATGTACAAGTAAATGCTATTTAGAAATCTACGAGGTTCGAATAATGTTGATTAGATAATAACCTATACAATAAATAATCTCTGGGAAATCAATGATATACATTACAAGATTAGTCAGTTTTTTTCAATAAATTTCAGCATCATTTTTTTAAGTTTTCGCTTTTAAAATGACGATCGTCTCACTGAATTCGGCTTCACAATAAGGCGCTTTGCAGTTCTTAACTCTTTCTTCGGCAGACGGCTGTATCTGCAAGTTTGGCTGACAATGCTGAGCACCGCTTCGGCGTCAAACACTTTTTCAATTGCCCAAATTGAACTATAAACAAGTCGCTTCTGTTAGAAATGCGCCTGAAATTCAAAAACTTTCAACCATGCCGCATAAAAACAAAGACATATAAAGACTCTCAAGGATCAGCATAGGTATAAATACTTATTCTAATTATAAATATTAATTATAATTATAATTGAAATTTAATGAGTTCTAACACAGTAATTTATACAGTTTGGCAGTTTCATAGCCGTCACAACTTTAGTATTATTGGGTTTCAAATTCAGCAGTGGGTTATTTATTAGCAAAACTTCTATACAATTCGCATCAATTCATGAACAAATTATACAAAAATGTTTAATAGCATTTCATTATGTTTTTTAATTGCTATATTAGAGAGAAATACAACCATTCAAAATATATGGTTTTAGTATAGATTAAGCATCGTTCAACCATGCTGTAAAAAAATCGAGTATAGCGTGGACGCATCTCCTAGACACTTAGAATTTGTTCTTTATTAATACTCGCGGAAGCGAGCCAGGTAAAATTGGAGCAATACATAGAATAATTTGATAAAAACTACATGGTAGGAACGCCCCAACTAGAAACATAAACTTGCGCCGAGAATTCGCTACTTAGTCGCAAGTAATGAGAACTAAACATTGGCTGATCTAGGATATGTAAAAAAGGGCGCTGTGGTTTTTAGAAGCTCAGATTTCCGAAAATAATTTAAAAAAAACAATAAACGCAACATGAAAAATACAACACTCGGAATGTAACCGAAGAAATATCCCTTGCAATAAATGCTGTCACCATTCATGGAAGCATTACAGTTTTTTAATAGAATATAATTTATTAAAATTGATATTTTTGAATAACTTTTTTATTTACTAGCTGGTATACCCGGCGTTGCCCGGGAGGAATAAAAAAGGTTATTGTCTTATAATTTCGCAAATGCTTTTGGCATAGTATCCATGTCTTATATGGGTGGAAAGCAATCACGCATCAAAGTGCTACTTTCTACCCTTCAATCAACATATCAAATCTAACAAACATGTGAAAACTTAAAATATATATGAAAAACAACTGTCAGATATTATTTCGTCCTTCACCCTTTAACTTTTTCAGCAGGGTTATTGATTACCCCAATAAATTTTATTTTCAATTTAAAAATACGTTATTGTTCATATAAATTATACTTATCTCTCTGTGACATCTTCATTTTAGGTGTTCTACTACTGAATTTAATTATTTTTATTTGCTAAATAAAGCATTAAAAGTAGTGACGTTAAAGACGTACGGGGTAAATAATTATCCCATAATGAAAATAATACAATAAACAAATTACAATTTTGAAAAAATAGAAATGAACACTATACTGTATGTCTGATAAAAATCGAGTAATATAATTCTATGTATCTAAACAAATCCGTTGTATAGTTGTGTGGCATTTAGGATTATGTCTTCTTGGGTGTTTCAACAGAATAGTCTTTACACATACAATAGCATCGCCATTTTTAGTCCTATTTTTCGCATTAGCCATAAATAGACCGCCAAGAGAGTAGCACTTAAATGAGCTAATAATATTTTATTTGGTGCTGAAAAGATAACCATTCGGAGTAAGGTATATTCTGTACATGTGTGTAAACATAATGTTATAATCAAATTTATATTCTATAAATTTTTATAAAATTAGAATCATCGCTCTATTTCCCTGTATGCCATCTTCAGGGCAGAATGAAATCACATTACATAAATAGTACATACGACACCGGCGGTTTACTAAACTAGAGCTTGGCCGACTATAGACACCTGCGCAAATTAAAAGGATCGCAATACTAGCCTAATTAATCCCCAAATTCAGGCATATTCATGGCTAAATATGGTCATATGCATAACATTACAAAATCAGTCATTATTCGCATTAACATCAACTGAGGGAAATGAAGAGTAGAAATATAATATTCTATATTCTGAATCAGATGCTGAAACTGACGCTGATAATTAAGAGGTAGGTACATGCGCCTTCTTTGCATAAGCAGGTAAATACGCACGTTTCCAAGTTATTGTATGGGCTATGCTTTCGGAAGACCGAATGAACAAGTAGACAACATCGTACCTTGTTTTAGACGTATGTGCCATCCGATAGTCCAAAGGCATAGCTCAAAAAAGAATTTATCGTAAACCATCTAGGAAACCCTTGTTCACTAATTTCCACAGCTTTGTACACGCAGCTACAAAACTGGATTGGTCAGGACTTTGTTTCACCACACTCGCCAAATTTGTTCCAGAATTGGAACGTTTCATAATGGATTTCCGAAACGGTTTATCAACAAATTGAAAGGTTGAAAAGTACTCAAGACAACTGCCCGAAAAACTGATTGTCCCAATAAGCCTTAATTTTAATGGAGACACTCGTTACTCCCTTACTATCTAATAAGGGGCGTCCTCCCCCCAATTTTGAGTGGGGGGGCGGCCAAACGCTGTGAACGAGCGAGAGCACA
>JAUYWV010028010.1:0-16783 GCA_032274565.1 Nematoplana nigrocapitula
GTTTTATCGCAGAATGTTGAGAATTAGTTGGACGGAAAGAAGGACTAACGAAAGCATTTTGCTACAACTTGGCACAAGATTATCTCTATTTGCGTTAATTCAAAAGCGAAAATTGAAGTACTTCGGACATGCCATCCATCACAAGAAATGTAAAATTATGAGAAACATAGTGCAAGGCAAGATCGAGGGCAGAAGAAGACGAGGCCAATGCTTTGTAAGGGTGAACATGTGACCATTTACAGACGTATAATTGTGAAATATAGTCACACTCCGACACAACAGTAACTACGATGCGGCGTGTTAAACATTCGCAGTCTGAGAAATAAGTGTCTGCACATTTTAGATAAAATTTCTGACTTGAATCTTGACTTCTTCGTGTTTACAGAGACTTGGCATGAAAACTATACATCTCCTGAACTTCGTTGGGCAATGACTTCCTTCAGAGAGAACATCACAAATTTGACAGGAATAGACCTAATCGACAACATCATAGCGTGCGATTACAGAGTCCGGTGGCGCGGTGTTGTTCGGTAGGCTTGTGGCGGCCAACATCACTCCTGATGAAGCCGACAGACAGACAGAATGGACAAATGTCCGAAGTTGATTATGTCAACATGCAGTTTTGCGCCATGCTTGACCTGACCTTGTAATATGATATAGAATTGAACAATGCCGCCGCGCGTGACAATATAATATTCCGGGAAAGGACAATTGACCGGTAATACACCAAGTTTTACCAAGGTGAAGAAAGTCATAACATCATGCGCCTACTGTAAGGCTCTTTTTTATGAAACTATTAATACTTTCGACATCTTCATTAATATTTTTGCCAATTATTTGTAATTTGTTTATGATTTTTTAATTCCTCATATGAATGCGTTTTTAATTGTTTATTGAGTATTTAAGCTATGTGACATAAAATTTTATGGGGTATCAAATTTAAAAAATATATTTCTATACCATAGGAAATTTTCTGGTCACCCGTGAAAATGTTTTTATATTTTTTCATAACTTTTTATAAATTTTAAAAGTGTCAGAAATAGCGTTTACTTTACTTATAGATTATTTACAAAGTTTAAAGAGAAATAAGAGTACAAAGAGGTTCGTTAAAATTTATTCTGAACATGTTTCGCTTACACCATGAGCATCATCAGCAGTGATTTACAGATTGTCAAGGCACAACACAAAACGTAACCAGTAATTCAAAAGGTGAAACCAACATGAACACGGTGTTGCCGAATATACCTAGTTGTGCCTAATATTTTTTAAAGATTTTTCCTTAAATTGTATGTGTGGACGTTCGTGTATATCATATATTTGTATGTGTGTCTTGAATGGGTTTAAATGGTCATATTTGTTAATTATGTACTTTTGTTCCTCCACTTTTGAATTACTACTGCATGTAGTTACGTCTTGTGTTGTACTTTGACAATCTCTAAAACCCTGCTGATGATGCAAATGGTATAACCGAAACATGCTCAGAATAAATGTTGACCAACCTCTTTGTACACTTATTTTTCTTTAAACTTCGTAAATTCTTTTTGCTCTCCTTATTTAACTTATACATGCAGATCAGTTTTGATCCAGAGTGATGAATCAGTGCTGTTGATATTGTAAATTTTCGTATCAGTTTTGTCAAAATTGAATAGGTTCTTCTTGGGATTGCTGAGAAATGTTACATTCATTCAGGTTCATTCACATAGGTTTTACTTTACAATCGCCAATATACAGTATACTATATAATTTAATGTAATTTAAAACATGTGTTTTTATGAGACTTAAATCAATAATAAACGTAAATAATTTCTTATATAAATAAGCAGAAACTTCGCCGCATCTATATTGATATCAGATTTTAATCCGAAGCTAATGTATCCAGAAATCCCAAATAGACTTGGTGATTGCAGAAGAAAAGAAATTGAATGATCAAGATTTCCAAAAATTGAGTCAAGTCCACGCCGTTTTAAAACCTGTGAAGTTCGCCGTCACTGCACCATCTCATCGCGACGCCAACCTTCTCACTGCAGAATGAGTGGTAAAGTTTGTTTTAAATGAGCTTGATTCCGTCGGAACTAATCTTGCATGCCAAATGAAGATTGTCATCGAACAACACCTTGATCAGGAAATATATACAAAAGAATCGGCCATGTTTTGGTATATACATAATCCATAAGCAAAACTCGAGAAGAAATCAGTTGTCAAACCATTTTGGATTGAGCTGCTGAAGAGACTGAAATGTGAAGTGGATCCTCAGCGGAGTGCTAACATCGATGATGACAAGGACAACATCCAGATTTGCGAAGAGAAAAATCCTGGAATGAGAAAATGGAAAACGAACAAGAACGCGCTATTATAGACTCTACGAATAAACCACTGGGGACAGCAAATACTCTCATCGATTGTGGCAGGTGAACTTTCAACTGCTGAACAGAGTGGAAAACTTGGATTCTACCTTCAAAGGGTTTATAACATTTCTCGACGATCCCACCAACTTCCGTAGCGCTCATTCTCTACCTCTGGATATTTTTGCAGCAAGTTTCGATGCCGACTTGGGGACAAAACACTTGATGTTCTATGTTTTGCTCGCTCTAATCTGCGTATGCGCGAAGAACAGCACCAGAATAAATAAGTTACGATGACTGTCATTTTAAGACTGCTTTTGCAGATGAACTGTCAACTGAGTAGGTACAATACACTGCACAAATTGTAATTATATGTACTGTATATGTAATTATATTTTTTATTTAAAGTCGTGTTCTTGGCACATCCTGATGCTGTCTATATTTTTGTGATTGTTTGGTATTATATTAAAGATAAGTGTGTTCTGTATTAAACATTTTGTGGACGTGTTGTTGTCTTCTATTTAAAGTTACAGTACGATGACTCGATATTTTATATTCATATTGCAATAGCCTATAAAAGCAAGTCGTCTTGTCTAGGAACACTTTTATCTGACAAATACCCTAGTTCCGAACTAGTTTACAATATCATTGTTTAATATTGGAGATAATATGTTTAAGTAGGTATAATACTATTGTATGCAATATGCCTGAATGAGAGTTATTATTATAGTAAAAGGAGTTCAGCTCTAATACGGGTATTGATGTGACTCCATTACCGAAATATCGGTTTCGAAAAACTAGTGCAATATTGCGACCCCTACACTGGTTACAGTTACAACTCCAAAGAACCGTCGTTCGAAAGTCAGCAACGCATCGACAAAAACACACCTTCACCAAAAAAATATAAATTAACGTTGAAAAATTATATTACTACACTCTAATTTAAATATGCTGACATTTCACCAGTGTAGCTATAATGGTATCGATCCAAAGTCATACGGTTGGTTATACGGTTGGTACGTATAATGCATTAGCTCCGAGTCTTGAATTATAGTGTAAATGATGGATGTGCTCTAGGTGTTTGCTGTCAGTATATCTAATATGTACCCACACCAATAGACAATGGTATAGAAAAAGCCTCCAGTATGGGTTAGCAGGTAGGTATACGTAAAGGTTTATATTAGTTGTCTGTATTAATCAGGCGTAAACTGGGGGAGGCAGTTCCACTCAACTATGAAATCCAACCTATCAGCGGCTACTGTTCTGTACATTCCAAAACAAATCACTCCATCATCCGCTTTTCAGTTGAACAAATTTCTATTTGTGGTCGTAAATCGATTCCATCAGAGTTCAAATGAAGAGAGGACTATGCACTGGTCTCTATATAGCGTGGACTAGATACCAATTGTAACCTAATAAGGCCGTGGGGAAATTTGATTGTCTAGAGGAGTGGGAAATACGGAAACCATACCTAAGGGAAAAAATAATTCTCCTTCCTTCTCCGTTGGAGAAAATGGATGCCAAAGTTGGCTATGAATGCACACATAATAGCTCATGCGAATAATTTTCTCCTACAATGTTTTCAGGGTTTTAGGTGACAAATTATTTTACAAATGACTGCATTTTTTAAAAAGTAGCAGTATCAATCTATAGGCATTTAATAATAATACAGTGAAAAAAGTCAAATTAAGCAGAGTTCACATGCCATAATTAAAACATAAATAATTTTCAAATTATTGTTTTTAATATAGTATTATCAAAAGTCGAGGTCGCCCATTTATTTGACATACTTCATTATTTATCCTACGATTCTCTGTAGAATTCTGTTTAACAAGACGTAGTTTATTTTTTTAAATTCCAGACAATAAACGTTTAATATTGATTTATTTTTTAAAAGAGACAACTGTTAAACGTTTAACTCCGACATAAAATACCAAATATTTACAACAGACACAACAAAGAACAGGTACAGCGTAACAGAAATTTACGGTAAAATCACGCTTATAAGGTAATTGTAATCTTTTTATTGCCGTTTCCACAACAATAGTCATGCTGTCATCATCAGCAGTTTGAGCGACCACCTTTTTGCAGAAAGAAGTGTTGGGCTTTTCCTGTTCCTTGCCTTGTAAAGATTCCCAAATTTGTTTTTTTCATTAATTCTTTTGAAACATAAACTTCTTCCACGGTGGACGCATGACCAATAAAATTTGTTTAAGTTTTCCCTCTACCTAGAATAAACATTAAATTGAATTCAAGGCAAAATGAAAATGTATACATAAAATTCAGAGCAATAATTGCAGTTAATTGGCAGACAAGATTAAGAGGCAGAATGAATATATTGTTTTATGTTTTCTGGATAGCAATATTCAAATTATTTATCCATTATTGATTCCAGTCTGATAAATGATGGTATGCGACGAAGTCGATGTCTGATGTCTGGATAAAAATTTTAGAATTTTCGCGCCTAATGTAAATAAATGGGGAAATTAATCACATTCAGGAGCCTCCTATTTGAAATGCAGTGATAGATAAAAGCATTCCACAACTGCTATATTTTAGATAATGATTTCTGTTTCAGTGGATATATAGGTATGTACAATTGTGTGAATATATTGAACAGGCGCAGCGCGCGTGTAAACTTTCAATTTACCAAGAGAATTGTAAGAAAATGTCATAAGCAGTGCAAAACAATTGAAGCTAAATCGTTTCTCAATAAAGATTGTTTTAATGATATAAACATCCCGCAGCTAAGCTGCTATCATCTAAACAATACTTTCCTTTGTTTAGATATTCTACGGTGAAAAATAATCAATATTGATTTTGCGCGTCCGCAATTTATTGGTCATTTGATGCGTATTTGTGTAGAAAGTAAACTGATGTGATGTACATGTTTCTGTTTTAAAAAACTCTATAAAGTGTATTTTTAGCAAGAACTGACATACAATGTCGTGTCTTGAGTTTTCGTATAATAACAAATAGTGCCTTATACGCCGCGCAAGCCCAAATTTCAAATTTAGGATTAGATTAGAGGAAATGCCACGCGCAATATAAAATATACTGACACATTTAAAACACCTATTAGGAATATATACAATCGATATAAAAACTCATAATTTATTCGACACCCGGTACATCATTTTTGGATATACTATAACAATGAAAGATGATCCGTGCTCCTTTATTTTCAGACTTTCGTTTGTTATTCGATTGTGTTGAACTACTGTATATATGTGTCATAAAATAGCATGTTTGTCTTTAAACTGATTCCAACTTCACCGACTGGGCACGTTGATGACTATGGGATGCACATGTGACACTGTCACATATTAAGTCTTGTTCTTATTGTAAAGGTCTTTATTCACACTGCTTTATAAAGTTTCAAACTTAACATGATAAATTGTGAAATATATTTCGCAAACACATGTTTTTCATGAAAATAGAAAAATGCAATACAATTTCTCAAATTGGTAAAGAAATTTGAACACTTGCTGACGTGGACTATTATTTCTCTGCTGTAATTTCATTTCACTGCTTTTTGTTTTCCTATGTTAAGTATATACAGTATGTACGAGCACAAGCTACGGTATATCAAACTTGCACTTTTTACTGCTTGTATATAGTGTATATGCAGCTTTATTTCTCGTTCATCCAAATTATCTTTTAAGGTTCAGTCTTTATATACCGGTGTCTGCAAGGATTGTCGCAGAAGACCGTCCGGCTTAACATTTAGGTGATAATGAACAGTGGCGCAACTAGAAAATTGTCAAATGGGTCAAGTCCGAGAAAGGTGCATTTATCCTATACATGGGCGGACACATGGGCGGACACAGGGGCGGACACAGGGGGGGGGGACCAGGAGGCACGTGTCCATTAAGAACAATTTAAAATTTTAAAAATATGCCCTCTCTGCGCCTTCTTCCCATTTACTATTTGTGGCCATTTTGCACCCTCTACGACTTCATACTACTGTATATATTATTTACAACCTTATTAGCGAAGGAAAATCCCTGAGGGGAAAGACTTGTTTTATCCAGAAGTACACCAGTACACAATTATTATAAAAAAGCGACCTGGATGAAATCGTCTCGTTTTATCCAGAATTACAACTTTATTATCAAAAGAGGCGCCCTGAGTGAGATTGCCTAGTTTTATTCAGTACAACGTATTATCAAAAGAGGCGCCCTGAGTAAGATTGTCTCATTTTATTCAGTACAACGTATTATCAAAAGAGGCGCCCTGAGTGAGATTGTATCATTTTATTCAGTACAACGTATTATTATCAAAAGAGGCGCCCTGAGTGAGATTGACTCATTTTATTCAGTACAACGTATTATCAAAAGAGGCGCCCTGAATAAGATTGCCTCGTTTTATTCAGTACAACGTATTATCAAAAGAGGCGCCCTGAGTGAGATTGTCTCATTTTATTCAGTGCAACGTATTATCAAAAGAGGCGCCCTGAATGAATTTGTCTGGTCTACAATTTTATTATCGACAAGGGCGTTTAGTGCGCCAATATCTCTGATGGGGTCCAGAGCCTTTGAAACTCTGTGGTTGCGCCTCTGGTAAAAAATTAAAGTACTTGTAGAAGCAATGAATTTTACGCAGCATTCATATACGTTGTTATGAAGGAATAAAGACAAATTGTATCAACTTCCGTTACTTTTTAGGAACAGTAAATATTCTTTTTCATAACCGTCTGCTCAGTTTATAAAACAGAAGAGATTCATTGTCGATCGCATGAAAAAGTCTTTGAATTAAAGAAGCAGCATTTCCGCGCAGCCTACGTCTCTATAATACCCTATAATAGATATGGGCTTTCGCACGTAAGATGAACCCATTATGTTTATAACTAAGAATAAAATAAAAAAGTTCGATATTTGTCTAATATGGTTTCTTTATTGCTACTTGTTTTTCAATAGCTTTATGTAATTTTTAGAACAAGCATTTCATGAAGTGGCTTCAAACTTTCATTTATTGTAAAATATTTATCAAGTCAATTACTGTATATGCTTGCTTGCCAAAGGGCGATGGTGAGCAGAATGGTGTACAGTTAGGTAAAAAACAACATACATGTACTGTATGTAATACAATCAATCCGACAGGGTATCTAGCCGAAGATATAGCTCTCGAGTGTTATTCCGCCAATTGCTAAAATGTCATCTCCGAGTAATATTAAGACCGACATCAGACCAATCACTATCGCCTGTGCCCTTGACAAGGAAGTCGCCGAACACTTCATGGTCAAATACTTAACCGAATTATTTACACAATATTTGGTGATAATGACAATTTGGAGAAATTAAACACCGTTCGACAGACGACGCAGTTGCTACTTTAGTGCATGAAATTTACGAGGCAATTGATTATGGAAACTGCAAACGAGTAGTTCAAAGGAATTGACAATCGACGTCGGCATCCTCGTGCATAAACTTGTAAGTTTGGATTGTCCATCTTTCCCTATACTCGATGGATCGCCAGTTTTCTACGAGAAAGGTACCAGCGAATAAAGTACCTAGGCGAAACATCCTCATGGTTGACTGCTCACGAAGAAGTTCCCCAGGGTACTGAAGCTGAACCCATCTCTTTCTTGGTGATGATAAATGACCTTACAGCTGACATAAAATTATTCGACGCCTCCGGGGAAACCAAGCATAGGCGGCGCATTCGAAGAGGCTTTTGATTTAGCTAAAATGCATTATAAAGAGGCCCTACCCGTTGGGTCCATGTTGGGTCCATAGAGATGTAGGGTGCGGAGCCAGAAGATCTGCTGGTTGGCCTCATCTTTCAGTTATGGATGTAGTCACGGAAAGTAAGGCGTGCGTCAGTGGTAACACCTAGAAGTTTTATAAAGCTGAGCTGTTGGACGTCAGTGTTGGTTGATGATGATTGCTTTCGCATTATCGTACTTGCGATGTCTGACGATAAGTTGAACAATTTTAGTCGCACTGAGCTCCATATTGTTGGAGTTGCCCAATCTGGGATATATTCCATAGATCTTTGTGCTCTTTCCATGCATCGTTGGATTGGAATGGATTAGACGGTACTCCCGTCAGAGGAGCTCCCGCAGGTACGAGTCCACCGCCACGGGATCCTCCGTCAGCACCGAAAAAGGCTGGACCCTCGCCCGAACGCGCGCAGGCGCGGTTTTAGGTGAGCGGGGCATACCTAGAGCCAGTGCTCCATGGTCTGTTCATCCTCTCCACAGTGTGGACAAATCGGATTCAAATCCGGGTCGAAACGGGCTCGATACGTTGTAAGCACTCTACAATGCCCGCTCCTGAGACGCGCAATCAGCATCTACAGTACGCTTGTCGGGATAGGCCCGCCGGTTTGGGTGCAGCCGAGTAAACTATGCGAGTACGCTCATGGACCGAAATAGGATCCTTTGCTTCCTTCTTAATGAGAGCCCTAGCCGCCCTGAAAGACACCGGCACAGGGTCCTGGGACCCATCATTGTCGTTGGTGTCTGTGTGGGTGGATGACACTGAAATAGTAACATCGTTCACGTATTCTTTGGTGGGCCTGAGGTTGGAAACATATGTTATCCACACCCAATGTCAAAGATATGATCTTTGGGTGACTCCACCTTGTACGCTTTGTGGATTGAAAATGTTACCCTTAAAGCAAACTGTTTGGTCTCTCTCTTCCAGGAAACTCTGCGTTATGATGATGAAACCAGGATGGATCCTTTTCTTTATCTGCCTTGGCCTTGGACATGCCCACAAGTATAGTTTGGACGAAGGGGGAACCTTGATCGATTGAGGATGTTCATTTGACGTAAATAGATATTAGGGCGTTTGCTGTTCCTCCCCTGGTGATGTGCGCGTATTGGTTTATGGCGTTGAGTTGAGATTTATAAAGATTACTGATCGCCGTTTTGTAGATTTTTTAGAGGATGTCTAGGAAAGATATCGGACGATAGTCTGTAAGAGAAGATGGTGATGACTTCTTCGGGATAGGGCATACAGTTGCAGATTTCCATAACTTGTGTGTAAATCGGATAACACTTTGCCGATGATGTTCATGACGCGTCGTAAGATATAGTGCCTCCTGTTCTTCAGGATCCATACTGGAATGCCTTATTTACCACGAGAGCTGTGCTTCCTTAGCAAGCTAAGGTACCGCAGGATATTTGGTTCGTTAGGTGTAACAATGCTGGTCCCGGATGGGACAGGGATGTACGGCTCGTCACTGGTCGAGGTATTAGTGACCGATTTAAAGTCAGTGCAAAATTTCCCTGCTGCCAATTATGAACTGAAACACTTGGCATTCAAAAACGTTGTTTGTGCGGTTTTTGTTGAGGATTAACTCTAGTGTTCTATCAAAGCCTGGGGTTGGATTGTTCGTTGAGTTCATCGTTGACAAAAAAGATATTTTGAAGGAGATGTGCTGGGCGATAAGAGAGTTGAAGAAAGCAACCTTTGATTTTGTCGGCATCCCTTCGTCTTCGCACGTCTCCATTTCAGTGGTCTGGTCAATCCACGGCGGATGATGATGCCGTTTCCTTGTCTTTAGGGGGCAAGTTGATTGGATAATTGCTGTTATTGTCTTGTTAAACAAATTGGTTTTTGCGTCAATGTCAGACCCTGAAGTTATTGGATTCCAGTCATTCAGTTGTACGGACGACCTCTAATGCAGCTGTGACGTTTTTCTTTAGGTGGTAGGTAGGGGCGGCAGGGGACGTAGAGTTCTTTTCCCTTATACAAATGTGGTCTCCGTTGCTAAGAGCACTGCGTTTGCTTACCAAGAGTTGGGTATGGAGTTGGTGAAGACGAGGTCAAAACACTACCTGCATCTCGTGGGAAAAGTGGACGATTTGTGCGAGTCCAAACGTGCTTGAGAGTTCGCCGTGATCTATGGTGTTGAAGTCTTCAAGTATGATGATTTTCGACTTAGTGTAAGATTCAAGGGCTAGAGCTATCTTATCTTGGAATCGCATATTAAAAAAATATATTTCAGTAGAGATTAGTTAATGTTTAGGAGTTTAATCTTGAATGATTACAAAAACATTAAAACAGAAGCAAGTGTCAACGAAAGAAAACAATACCACCTCCAGTCAACAATGGGCCTGTTCTTGCCCAAATGATTTGGTAATTGTCCGTTTAAAAATAGTTTAGTCTATTATATTGTCTACTCTCTGTGTATTTCAAATGAAGCTTTGTAGAAAACACTATAGTGTTTAGCTCTGCCAGCATATAGAAAACTATGTTACAGATATAGTATAAACTCGGCAAAAACAATAAAATCATCAGCAGTTGAGGAAGCAAAAATCATCTAACACTTCTGCCTGGTGACCGTGCAAATAATGACTTTTGACTCAAGTCATGTCTATCCTATTGATTATACTGCGCAGGCATATATAGAGACAGAGAAATTTCTCAAGTCAGTCGAAAATTAAGATGATCTAGGCTAATGGCACAAACAGCTAGGGGGCACCACAGAACGAAAATTGTCTTTTCAACTGATCAGCCTCAAACCCTCCTGGTTTTCCTTTGAAAATTCAAGCAAATGATTTGTATAATATAAAAAGGATTTAAGAGAAATTATATGAAAGTATATCTGGTAAAACAGTTATGCTGTTGAGATAATCTGAAATACAAAACTTGTCCGTTCTATTTATTTAATTGTTTTATTTCTATCTCTACCGAAAAATACTAATACAGATTTACAAATATAGTGATTTTTTTTTATCTATTGGGAGCATCTTTATTAAACCGATGAACAAACATCTGGGACATTCTTCACTATTGTCTATGGTAATTGCAAATGGAGCAGTCGTTATTTTAATATTTTTAATATTAATTGTACTGTGTATTCCAAGGGCACCCGCAGGCATACGCACTATACACAGATGCGTATAGTAAATTATGATGGTGTCCTTTTCAAAACTAAAGTATATGACTAAAGAAAACACACAATTGCAAAGTAATCCAATTTTAAATGCTTAACATTCAGCTAATTCATAGCAGTTATCATAATCATATAGCTGTAATAATACTGTTGCTTCTCTTCTTCAACAGAAACGACTTGATGATACAACTACAGCCTTGGCCAAAAGTTTAGCACGCTTATTAATCTTAAAACTAGAATTTAATAATTCAAAACATACTATTATCTCTAGATTACAAGTATTCTTGAAAAATATTATTTTATAACTTTACTTTGAAATTGGAATGTTCCAGAAAGTATACCACGTGGTAGTCATTTTTTAATAAATTATGGGCAAACTGCGTGAATTAGTGTCTGGAAAGCGAGGTCAGGTTGTTGTGTTGTCAGCGCAATGCCTCACAAATACTGCAATTGCAATTATCCTGAATGTATGCCGATATACAGTTACCAGAACTCTTCAACGTTATCATGAACATGGAGATTTCAAGGTGCAAGTAATGTCAGGTCGTCCATCTGTATTAACCACAAGAGACAAGGCTAAAATTAGACAAGTTGCTTCCCAGTATCCATTTTGGTCTTCCCGTCAAGTTATTTCAGAAGTGTTCCCAGATGGAAATTATAACCTAAAACTAAAACCAAGGAATGTTCGACGTACTCTGCTATCTACTGGCCTGAGGTCATACAAAGCAGTCAGGAAGCCCAAACTGTCTCCAAATAACATTTCTGATCGAATCCGTTTCTACAATCTTCACAAATAATGGACAGAAAATGACTGGAAAAAAGTGCTCTTCTATGATGAGTGCATGATTGAGCAGTTTAACCGTGGCTCTACTCGAGTTAAATGTCCCCCAAACACATGATATAATGAAAAATATGTAACTCATACAGTCAAACATCCTCCTGAACAGGTCATGTGGGGTGCAATTTCGGCACAAGGAAGAGGTGGACTATGGTTTCTCCCAAAAAATGTCACTATCAATAAGGATGTGGACAAGGAAATACTCCAAGAGAAACTCGCTCCATTTATGACACTGAGAAATATAAGGAATTTTTAACACGATGGAGCCACATGCCATACAGCAAATACAAACAGTCATTGGCTTCAAGAACACGGGGTTGAGGTCTTGGGACCATGGCCCGGTAACTTACCAGACCTCAACCCCATAGAAAACTGCTGGAATGTTCTCAAACACAAGGTTCATGAAAATAAGCCATCCTCTCAAGCCCACCTGATTGGAATAATCAAACAAATATGGACGCAGGAAATTTCAAATGAATATTGTATAAAGCTGGTGACCTCCATGCCAATGAGAATACGTGCTGTTCTGAGAGCTAAAGGCAAGCATGCAAAATATTAGTTTCATGTATTTTCTTCAACTGACTGTTCTGACTTGTAAATCTATTTTTCTGTACATGTAGTCGTTAAATTTTATCTTTAAATAATGAATAAATTTGTTGAATTGGAAAAATAAGTTGTTTTTTTAAGCGTGCTAAACTTTTGGCCAAGGCTGTACGTTCCAGGAAATTGGGACTTTGTGTTCCCAGCTTAGTGAGAAGCACGGCATTACAATGACGGTTCCTCGTACAGTTCATCACCAAAAACATTACTCAAATACTCCATCGTCCACTTGTGCATTTGAGTACTGCGGCGACTCAGTGTGTCTGTGCCCTTCAAGAGATGATCTATAATCTGCTCGTTTATGTGACTGTACTCCTCAGTTGCAGGCACAATATTTGTTACCTCATTATATTGGAACCTTTTCAGACGAAAAATGGGCTGCCATTAAAGGCGAATACCTCCACTTTCTACCATCACCTGATACCGCGGATACAGAACTGTAATTGTGAAGATTGTACAGTATTTATCACAGAATGAATTCACATCAGATCTTCAAGCATCAGTAAAAATGTCCCACAATCTTCACCCTACCATTCAGTCAATTCTTAAAGTTCTTCGCACCATGGCCGTTTCAACTACTTCTGTCGAACGAAGCTTCAGTGCACTTCGGCGGCTTAAACCATATATGAGATCCACCATGTTAGATAGCCGACTTGTAGGTCTTGCCCTCCTGCATGTACATAGGGATAGACAGATTGACATTGATAAAGTGATCAAGTATTTCGATGCCACTGGTCATTGTCGGATTTCAATTCTGTTTACTTACTGTAGAGTAGGCGATACATTGCTGACAATACACACAAACGTTTTTGTGTATAATTTTGCACATAGGTACAGTCATAATATATAAACATATTTGACTCATTTTCACTAAAAATATTTAAGGACCTGCTATTTGTACATTTAAAACTCCATAAATTTATAATACAAAATATTTGGAAAAAAATCATGGGAATTAATTTTTTAATGCCAATATGGCAAAACAAAATTATGTGCTCCTCCAGTCGTGTGCGTATACTTAACAAAAAACCTGCGGGCGCGCCTGTATTCTACTTCGACTCTAGCCATGATTAAATAAGATATGTAATGTACAACAGCTAAGACTTATTATGCTATATTTAAAGTTCGAAATCATGCAAAACAACTATAAATTTACATATACTGTAGAAGGATTCCTGCTTTGTCAAAGACATGATTTACACTGTACTTAGGAAATTTATAAAAAAAAGCCTTTTGAGGTTGGAATGACCAATCGAAAAGAAATTCGAGTTTGTGGATAAACATTTAAAAAGAAATTTCCTGGCACTTTTAAGACGCATATCTATACATTGACGGTGACGAGCGTAAGCGACACTCCTTGGTCCAAGTGGGTCCAATAGGGCAGAAATGGGGCAGTGATATTGTCGTGAGAATAAAGGGTATATACATTTTTAAGTGTATCGACAAGCTTTTGTCATAAAAAATGTCCCATTAAATGCTTATTCCATTCCATTTATAAACTCATACGTTGATGCTTCTGTTGATATCTGTATTTTATTAATTACTCATTCTCTCCGATTTTCTCCTATTCAATTATTCGATACCTTTAAATTGAAATAATTTGATAGATCGGCATAGATCGCTTGCCAACAGTGGGGCTTCGTAGTTTCCTAATGTTTTTCCTAACCTTGTTTTAATTATCATGTTTTTCTAAATTGTAACTTTTTTGGAATATCTTAGAGTTTAGGTGTGTAATAATCTATTTTCTAGTGTTAGGTTTATTATGTAATTTATTTTCAGTATTGTGTTTACATTTCATATATTGCAAACAACTATTAAAATTGTAATTAAAATATACGCACAATATTTCAACAGTTCATTTCAACTGCGATATAGGTTTCATGCAATCTCCGGGCGTTTTTGCAGATGGAGTACACATTTGTTAAGCAATACTGCAACAAAATATAAAATCTGTAAAAAATGAACGTTAATTACACAGTTCATTTAAAAGTCTAATAGTAACTGAGAGTAACTGTTTAGCAAATATTATGCCTTCATGAATAGGCTGAAGATGTCGTGGTTCGAATATCAAGGATCGTTAAGTCCAATAGTGCGCTCTCGTCTCCTCCTTCCCTTCCTCCTAACAAGCCTTCTTATACAGAGATGCGAGGATACTTCAATGTCTCTCTACTTACCTTGATTATGTTGATATCATGTTAATACTCAAACCAAACCCAAATAGCTGAGAAAATTTATTTTTGACATGTGCGGGACAAGTTTACCGTATATCATCCTCTTAGAGAGATGTAAGAATGCTTCAGTGCCAGGCTCCTTGATTCAGTTATGTTCATACATATGTAGTTCTAATTAAACTCAATCTTAAATTTCTGAGAAAATGAGATTTTGGATACGTATGACCAACGTTTCAAAGATTGGTTTCAATCCTTATTTAAAATATTTAAGAATACTTCATTGGACTGTCAATATTACTTTTGTTCAATTTTAAGATAAATTTATGAGAATTAGTTCTGTAATGTTTTATAGTTGTTATCAGTAATATCAATGAAAAACGTCCTTTAGAAATAGTTATTTTAATATGAAAATCCTCATTTATAATTGATAAAACTATTTTACTTTCTGGCATATCTCGCAGTCGCCCATTGCACACATTAACGATTCAAATGACCTATCATGTCCAAAGAAATTGAACAAACATCTCGCACATCTGCGTAATTAATTGGATAAAATGTATTTAAAAAATGGAAGGTCTGCGAAAGATATTTCTACTTGCACCTATTATCCCAAATAGTGCATTTCTTACACTCGACAATTAGCCTGGAGACACCAATTTAATTTACCACATACCTTTATCGCTTCTTTGTTATCTTTACTAAATAGAGACCTATTTCTGATAGGTATCCGAAGACCCCCGGCCGATTTGATAGGATGCCTGGGACCTCCCCCGCAGCTGTCTTCACTGCCTTCCGAATCGATGTCTTCGTCGTCGTTGTGGCGCACAATGTGCAACTTGTGATTGTCTTCTTCTGGTGAGGACAGGGGCATAGTCATGAATCGAGTGGCGAGCATTCTGCCCGCTACCATAACACTCACACCAACTGATTTGTGTTAAATCGGCCAATGACGTTGACGTTGGGAGATTAATTGCATCAGTTCTATCTATCGTTGAAATAGTTTTTGATCTGAAGAATCTGCGAAAAATGAAGGTGACAACATCCACAGAAATGCACAAAGATCACCGGTGAGTAGAACAATACAGCGGCTGAAAAATGTTGTGGAGAGGGTATCTGACGCAGTATTGCATTTTTCTCCGATTTCACGTAGAGCTGCTGTTGGTATATTTTTTCTTTGAGAAAATAATAGCTGCATTCTGATTGGCTGATTTCTAATCTATAAATGTAATATACAAATAACACCTCCAGACTGAAGTGAACACGAGTCGACTTCTTACGTGTGAATTGTCGCCAAGGCAATTAGACGAAGTAATGAGCCGGAGCGCATCAAAGTATTTGTCTTTTATATTCTGTGTGGCCCGTACCCCACCCTCGAGCTGCCGGTTGCCCTAGCTTGGTTTTGGCACACTTATAAAATATGCAGTGAGTTGGGACACTGACAGGTGCACTGCTGCGCGCGCATCGAATGCCACGACGATCGTGGCACATTACCCACACACAAGTGGCGTCGCCGCGGCTTGGAGATGGAAAATTAGTTTTCTGACTTGATGAACTGTGTAATTTTTAAGAGTAGTTCAAAATAGATCGGAGTCGGTACATTTAATTGTTATTGGTATTTTCAATTTTTTGCAGTAGAAGAACCGTTTGTTGCAATGAGAACGATGCACGTTAGTACGTATGTATATGGGGAAATCTTAAATCGTAAAAATATTAATTTGAGGAACTTTTAATTAACAGAAAAATGCATGAGTGAAAGTTATATAACATGCTGTACATAGAAAGTGTCCACTTTTTCTGTGGATACATTACCATAAACACGTAATTCTTTAAGAAGTGACTTTTCCGTTGCGTCATAAGTAGTAATATACACCCACGTTCCAAATCAACAAAGAACCCCCCCCCCTGTGACTCATTGAGGTCACTGAGCAAGATGAGTCATCGATGAGTCACCCCCCCAGCCTATATATATGAAGCAAGAAACG
>JAUYWV010028121.1:0-16783 GCA_032274565.1 Nematoplana nigrocapitula
TCGAAAGCTCGTGTTTTAATTACAATTTTTTACAATAAATCTTTTACACTGTGGTTTTACTTTACCCTGTAAATAGTTCTCGAAAATTTTAATTCAGTTACAGGATTTTTGTTTCCCTATAATTCAGTGTAGAAGACTAAATACAAATTCGTACGCATTTAATTAATTAATTTTTGGAAATACCTCACATGCATCACATTTATATGAAACCAACAAATTATAACATTTCGAACTGTGTATTAATGCATAGTCTCTCTCTGTCAAGAGAAAATGAATATGTAAAGGTGTGTCTTTGCGATTAGGTAGCAGCCAAATATTATTAATGGAGTTGATGTATATCGTAGCTTATTTTATTTCCCTACCAGACTGTGATAAGTGTACTCTGGTTGCTCACGATTGGGGTGGTGCAATTGCCTGGACATTCGCTGCTTGCTACCCAGATAGACTTCGACATCTGATTGTCATGAATTGCCCCCATACTCTGGCTTTCAGAAAGGTGATGAGGCGGAGTCTGCGTCAGTTTCTATCATCCTGGTAAGCATACACATTTTGTTTGGGCAAAGTGTGCCTTATTCGGAAGATGTCAAAATGTCTGACAGTTTACATATTGTTTTGTTAAAACCTCTAATAACAGGTTTTTTCGGGAAAGGAGCACAGCCGTCAATCGAAACACTTAGGCATTTGATCTGTGTAACAATTCACCTGTGGAGATTAGTTTTGTTATCTCATCTATAAATAAATAGATCGATAAGTAAACTTATTTTTTTCTGTTTGATATATGTCTTTCTCAAATAATACTGAAATGAGCATGATTTAATAATAAGCGCAGCAATGTTTTCTCATTTAATGTGGTATCAATTTATAGCAAATTTAATGTAGATCATTAATATTTTCTTGATTAATTTTAATCCTTAACCCAACATCTTAGGAAAAACTGGGTGATTGATCCCTTGCAAAGAAAATAATCGAAATTTGTGGCAAAATTGGTACAAAATGTATTTTTTAACGAAAAGGTAGATTTTCTATGAATGTTTTATATTGTATTATTCGCCAGAACGCATTCTTCATAGGCAAAAAGCAATGTCTTTACGAAAAACTTGAAATAAAATAATTTTTAAATAAAACAAGTTGTAACATTTTACCCAAACATATTGGGCATTATCAAGCAGGGGTAATGTCATTATTGTCAACTTCAAGGACACAATAGGAAATGTCGCTTTTATATTGTTCATTGTTCATCAAAAATCATTTGTACTTGACAAATAAAACTATCTTTCGTATAAACATACGTATACAAATTTGACATGTTAATTTAGGTATCTATGTATTTTGCAGATAAGATTAATTTATTTTCACTCCAGCAAAATAAATAAATATTTTTAAGCATTTAGACAGCAAATTTAATAAAAGCCTACCTTAAAGATGTGCAAAATATCAACCTTACCTTTTCCACACTGCTAAACTTTCTAAATTAATCACAAACGTTTCCCTTTTCCCATTTTATTTTAGAAAAGAAATTAATTAAACTGCACTTATTTGTTTAAATGTTTCCACCTTTCCATGTTTTTTCAGGTATATGTTTTTCTTTCAAATACCTTATCTGCCCGAGTACGTTTTCAGTCGGTTAGATTTTCAAATGTTAAACGGTTGTTTCCGTTCCAAGAAAATGGGAATGCTTCTAGAGAAGATGTCGGACGATGATTTGTTAGCCTACAAAGCTGTCTGTTCAATTCCAGGTATTGCCATATACTGTAAAATAGTTATAATATGCATTGCTCAACTAGGCATTTATGAGTAGAATTATAAACAAGACAGTGGAAGTGAAAACCTTGATCAAGGAAACTATACATATATAGTGGACAAATAAGAGAAACATTTCATTGATTAAACTAGGGTTAAATAATTAAACAGTTTTCTGATTTTTTTAGAATGACACGACAAAGAAAGAGATATTTATCAATTATTCTTTCCAGAAGTAAGGAAACCAACTTATATTATAGTAAGGAAGCATTTGAACCGGAATGTTGGAATTAATAGGAAGCGATACAACAGTGATATTAGATACGTTTAGAGAAACAATTTACCAAAACTGTAAGAGGCACAAAACTGTCAAATTGAGATACACATTTGAGTAAACAGGTAAGTAATTTTCACGATTGTAAAAGATTTAATATCGCATGTCCTCTTTTCGACACCTTAAGGATCGATCCTAGAATTAAAATGGCGTAGAGAGTAGGATTCATTTTATGTCAGCGTTTATAACAGTGTTAGAGAGCAACTATGCAGACGTCCTTGGCCAGAGGAAGCTACGGACAATAGTATTGCTAAATAATTTTGCTTAAGCCAAAGGTTTAGACTGTAGAGATGGTCGGCGAACAGTCAAGAGAGGAGGGGTTACGTGACTAAATAGCAGAAAATCAAACAGGTAATCGAAAGCGAACGTCAAAATGTAACTTTCCTGTTATCTGCAGAACCTAATATATGTATCGCTTTTTTAAGAGATTTAAGAGAAGATAAAAATAAAATTGCTGATATTGTTGTGAACAACGCGCCAGTCATATGTCACAGCAACGCGGAATCTACTAATGATAATAACAAGATCTTGAGGCTTCCCCTATTCACCCATTTTGAACCAGACTGAAAATGGTTGGCAAACTATATATGTATATGTTGAAAGTTTGTCGGGATAGTAAGGGAGACTCCTATATATATAGTATACAGTATACTGGAATAACTAAATGACAAATGAAATATTGTTTGGAAAGCATCGGGAGATGCATTGGAAAATACGAAAACACCACCAGAAACATGTGTGCTTAAAATTTGGTAATCATTCGCAGCAATATATTCAGACTCTTTATCGGAAAATGACCATAAGTGATTCATTCTCTCCCTATGCCATTGTTGTTTGTTATCTCATACCATGTATGATGCCAATATTTTTAATTCATGTAGGTTTTCTCAATTCTTAAATCCGACTGTTGATGATGAAATTCGTTGAGTAAAGTTTTAAATACAATGCTTAAAGTTTTAAAGCAAAGCTTTTTATCGAATCCAATGCCTAAATAAACTGTTAAATTTATTGGGAAAAGTTGTATACTGTAGATGAAAGCGATTAAAAGTTTTGTTAATAGAAAGCTTCACTTTATAACGTCGTGTCTATATACTTTATGTATTTCGTAGGTAGAACATTTCTATCCTTGTTGACCTCCAGGTGGATATCTATTGCAGCAAGAGGACAGTTTACTGTATACCTTCTAATAAGTTTTGCCAGGGTATCCTAATATCATGTACTTTTGCCATTCGTGCATGAATTACACATCGTGCGATGATTCACACTTCATATTAAGATTATTTATATACTCCTGCATGACAGAGGCCGTTTATCAAACTTTCTAGGTTTTAATGGTAGCTTGTTCTTTTTCACAACATTTGTAGGCGATGTGATATCGAACCGATGGAAAAATCTATAGACCCCGGCGATTTGCCATCTGTGCTCTCTCATTTACCCTAATAAAATTACTTCCTATGCACTTTGTACTCCAAAATAATTCAACTGCTGTTTGTTTATCTTTTTAAGTATTGGGTATAAAACATTTATAGTTATTTTTCAGGAGCAGTAACCGCCGCCATCAACTACTATAGGGCCAGTTTTCGCTACAGAAACCAGTTTTCTTTGCCGAATAAGGGCAAAATCGACCCGAAATTGCCCGTTCTGCTGATCTGGGGCGATTACGATGCCGCTCTCACCAAGGCTACAGGGATGCAGAGTTCTGAATTTTGTCCGCAGATGGAGATGCGATGCATCCCTGGCGCGAGTCATTGGGTGCAGCAAGATGCTTTCCGGGAGGTCAACATTACAATGCGGAATTTCCTCGAAGAAAATAAGGACTAGCTGACTGTAACTGTTATTTCAGCTGGGATGGTTGTTTGATATTTTGAGTGACTGTTTGGTGATAAGAATTAATTATTTATACTATCTATAACTGAATGTCTTTATAATCGGTATCTTTTGATTATACAATATATTTCTGATTTAGTTGTTGTATGATTTTAAACGTAATTTTCACTATTAAAATTGTTTTTACTATTATAGTCTACAGTATATTGATTTTTTATTGTATAATTTATTGAGAAATGGCCAGGTATACAGGACTACGGTAATTTACAGGCCAATATTTTGAGCGTTGGCATTTAATCTTCTTGTATGGCCATCATGCGATTGTACAAATGAAACGCGATGGCCTATTTGCAAGACAAATTGTTATATATGGGAGTCCACCAGTTACTTTCAGGAACAAAAAATAACGTTTTTTTAGAGCTACTATGATGCCGTATATCAAATCGACACTACATCTACAGTATAGTGATACACATGTAATCAATCAACAAGTATAGAACATTGGAAGTTTGTCATCACAAAGATACAGACTGATTCGTTTCAGTGTCCACTGCTGTTATCAGTACACTCCTGTTATAGATCGAAAACTGATGCCCTCCTGTACGACAATTGCCTTTATTTAGAGGTGTCCATATGACATGTTCTTTTCGAATTTCCGCTGTGATCTACACAAACCAATGGAATGGCACCTTCAAGCATCTCGATAACAGATCCTTTGCGAACTTAAAAAAATGATGACAATATATAAAGCAGTAATAACATGAGCCGGTACTCGATAAGTCACCCTTCCCTCCATCTCCCATAAAGTGGTTGCAATAATCTTAAAAAGTGTTGCATACTTTAAAAATGTCAATCACAAAGGCTCCACTTGAGGACTTTGAGAAAGTGATATATAAATGTTAGCGATAGGCTGTACCCGGCTATATTTAGTAACCTGTCAAAAGTATTACTTTAACAAATTATCGTCTGGTAAAGTGACCATGATAGTATACAGTAGAATAATATGCCAGAACAATTACTACCATTGGAGATGCGTTGCTTTCAGAATCAAACTACTATTATCGAAGTACCGGTACTGTATATATCAGAAGCAGAAACTAATATATATTCTGCCTAGAAAATACTATTTAGATGCAAACAATATTCTCGACTCCCTTGTCTGATAGAATAATTGACAGACAAATAAATCATATGTGAAAGGTACATAATTTACCGCATTATATGAAATCAGTAAATTTTCTGACTTTTTCGTATACCTGGAAATTCTACTCAATGCTGATACAGACCATTTGGAAAATATGAACGCCGATGAACCAAAAATAACGCAGAATGTTTTTATTTACATTTTGTAAAATACATACGGTAACACAGTTAAGGAATAATCGGAGTGTGAATTGTTCTTTGCGATTAACTGAAGATCTTACCCAGCGATAGGCCTTTCATCTACATGGGTTAAAAATCAATAAAATCGGTCAAATTGTAGTGCTGTAACAAGGGACTAAATGATTCAAACAATTTTAAATGTAGATTTGTTTTAGAGGGAGCACGTACGTACTCTTCAAAAACGTCTTCCACAGAGTCTTGAATCTCTGAAGGGAATGCAATTCGGTTGGCGTTGACTGTTGTGTGAAGTGAACCAGATAGCCTAAGCTACTTTTCTCTCTTAATTTTTTTACTCAACCCTTATGGAAGCATGTAAATAAAGCTAAATATCAGCGTCGTTAGGGCATGTATATGTTTCTGTCGATCAAATGAAAACTGCTTTACTATTTCGGAATCAGGAAACATATAAAATTATATTTATCTGCTACATGTGGACACTTCAGATACAGACAATTTGAAATATGTAGTTAATTTTTAAGCTTAAACAGCATATTTTCAAGCAAATGAAATAATATTATTCCACCATTCAATGATTCATAAATATAAAAAATCAATGCGTCGAGTGTAGAAATGACTTTATACAATGTAATAAAGAAGAGGAAAAAGGAGAGCACGCGTACAATCCACATATGAGCACATGACACAGTCTATAAAATTATGCACTACCGATGTAGCTAACAAAGAAATAATCAAACACAAATAAACTGTCGAAACAACGGTATGATATAACAATGTTATTCGTATAAACAACGTGATGATATATAGTGAAAATGAGGCTACCAGGCCTCTTTACAGTACATATTTGGATGGAGAAAGCTGTCTGGCATTCACTGAGCAAGGTGTTGAATTGGTCAATTGTAGAACTGATGGTGAAAAGGTTCGTAGCCCCAGAGGCAGGCCGTCGTAGGTTTACGATCAAACAAACCAAATACAGAAACTACGATAAAGCTGATAACATGACAGCGACAACTGGGGAGAAGCCTGATATACACAAGAGAGATAAACATCTGGATAATTGATCGATAAGAAATGTTGGATAGCACAGGAAAGGCACTTCATTATGAGAGTCACTCCCCTACCTACAGTAGTTGCTGCGCTGCTGTCAGAAATTGATCCAATCCATCAGAGTAAAAATTGGTAACACCGGGCGTTCTTGGCAAACAGCCCATTTCACCATTTCTATTTACTTCACTTAGTATTTGTTAAATACAATTAAATAAATAAAAGATGCACAAAGCAATATACACCGCCAGTTGTTTTCACAATAAAAACAAAAGACGCAATTCATAATATAAAATACAATGCCAATCCGATTTTCCACAGAATTCCCTCACCCTACAACTCGGGTACATCATAAACCAATTCTCACAGTTATGAAATCGAAGCGTGTCTTTCTGAATCAATGCAGCTATGAGTAGTGTTATTGTCATTGAGAAAATATGCATTTGTACGCAGGAGATGTTCTATGCAACCGGGAGCTGCAACTGAAAGATCTTGATGCTCGAGGCGTCGAAGAAAAGAGTGGATTTCTGGTACACCAGAGACCAGATGTAAGGGATAAAGAATTCGTCCGGTGATTCTTCCTCCACATATTTGAATTTAAGGTCGGGAAATTTCTGAAAGAAAGACAAAAATTATAATACACTGCTGGCAATATAAACTTAGAGATAGTTTAAGAATGGAATGAAAAGTAAAAAGCACTAAAATGTGTTTAACAAGGTACACATTTCGGAGAAAATTCTCCATCGACAGACAAAAGGCCCATTATTCGACCAGTTTGCTATGCTGGAAAAGTAGCCATATGAATTCGAATTGACCTACCTATATAATAAAGGTACAATCAAACACCGTTATAGCGTATATGGTTTACTGCGTACTACCAGTTATTGTATAGCTCTGTCCCAAGGTCCCGTTTTTATTGCTATCAAGGCTATTACAAATTAATATCAACATAACGAATACCAATAATGCGCACAGCGTACATGTGACGTAGTCCCGATACTATACAGCTACTATATAGATAGTGTATCGGCACTGCGTTCCCTATGCTATAGGTTCAATATAAAATAGGTGATTTCTTTGTTCGAAAATAAACTATGCACTATAAGTGCAGATATTGTATGTGTGTACAGTACGAACCTATATAATATGGTCATCATTAGGAAGGTACATTCATTAGCGTACATGTTATATGCTTGTTTCATTTGAACATCTACAAACCGAAATACCAAAAGTACGATTTATGTACTTGTTTATTATTCGTGGATATTAATGAATGTGTAGAAATTGAACTATTGGGAACATATTATCATATAGCGTACTTTTTTGTTCAATCCTAGCAGTTCGCTATGTTCGACTACGATTGTCTTAAAGTGCTCATTTAGTTATCATCATTACATTTTAATTTGACTAGAAATGTGAGTTTGTGACTTGAGTCTCTTTTTCTTGTACTATATCAGCCTGACGGTGGAGATACAGGTCATCTGATTAAATAAGCTATCAACAGCCTTTATCATTCGTTCCCTATGTCAGTAAAATACAATAGGGCAAGTGTGGACATATTATTGATAGAGTACAAAACACGTTTCGCATGAACATATTCCTCTCTAACAAGGACGACGTTGGTTCCGCAGCACACTCAGTAAAGTCAAAATACCAATTCCCAGTCACAGATGAGAAAAGCAACGTTACCAGTGGCCTCAAATAAAAAACTCGTGTTAACCTTTCCATGATACGAACGTGCGGTCTTTCAGGACAAAAAGTAGTTGAGTCAATATGAACGACATATTTTGGTTCAATTCGTCGCAGCTTGAGGCCACCATTATATATATGCCTTACTTGATTTCTTGGAGGCTTATAATCTTCAAACCAGTTTACCCTGAACCCTTTCATACTCAAATCTCGGTGTTCTTGGCTGCTAGAGATCAGAGTGGAGGCCATTTAAGTCATTCAGGGCTTCTTCATCTTCCTTCATTGTTATTTCCGCCCGTGTTTTAAAAGACCAACAATTTCTTTAGTCGATAATTTCACTAAAAGGTAGATAAGGCCCTTATCAGTTTTCGAAAAAGTGGCTTGCTTGAAATAGTCAGTTATTTTCCATTTGATTTGAAATAAGCATGAATGCCAGCAATTAAGGACACCAAAATACAATTCCGGATATCTGTTTTCATCTTGCGATGCTGGACACGTGGTCCGAATACGTGATGATAGGCTTCCAAAACAGGTTTTCTACTCACAACTGAAAAAAGGAAAAAGATCAACAGGAGGTCAGAAAAAGCGTTACAAAGATACCCTAAAAACAATCCCAAGGCTTGTAACATCGACTGGAGGAACTGGGAAGAGTTGGCGACAGGTCGAGCACAATGGAGAAGAACGGCAGACAAGGGATGAGGCATTTCGAAAGGGAACGAACAAGCAAACTAGAGGACAGAAGAACGCGAGGGAAAGAACCTGCTGCTGATACAAACCACCTGTTCCACTTGTAGAAACACCTGCACCTCACGTCTTATTTTTATTTGCCTATATAGAAGATTTTTCGCACAGGATCGGTGCCGCCGCTAATGTAGCGCGAGCCGAAGCATCTGATCAACCCTGACCGGGTGCCACCAGTGATGAAGAATGTGGGGCAAAAAATAATTGGAGACGGCGTGTCGAACCATTTGAGAATAAAGTGTGGGAGGTACAGGGGAGGGGCTCATCACAGGAGGCACAAAAGGAAGAGGGAATACAACTAGACATGCAACTATTATTTATCGATTTATATTGCGTGCAGACGAACTTCTGCAAGTAAAAGCAAAGTTGCGACCATTTTTTATAATGACTTAACTAACTTTAAACTTCCACATACACACATACTGTATAGCTTATGTCATCAAATTTCAACTGAACTCACCCGTAAATGATGCTGCTTGTTCAAATGCGGGGAATATTTGCGAATCATTTGCATGACGCTGTGTTCCGTGGGGTCCTTGCCACAATCGCTTTCCAGACTCGAGGTCATGTAGGCGATGACTGTATCAATATTTTGCATCACATCCTGGGTGAGGAATATTGAAAATTCAATAGGCTGTCTGCCTCAATTTACACAAAATAATTTATTTATAATATACTATTTTAAATGCCAGGTATATAAACCTAAGTGCATGTAAAGTATATTAGTTGTCATCTTTTCCAAAAACTAAAATTTGTTCACTACCTTTACGGGTCTCGCATTCAGGTGCAACAGTTGTAACACGTAAATCAAGCACATAAACAACCATCGACATTGGACTTCGCACTTTTGTTCTCGTTTTACGCATAGAAATTCTGTGATAACATTGGAACTCATAATAGTCCGGTGAACTCAGATCACTTAAGTGGACAGGAGTGCAAATCAAAGCAGCTATCTTAGACTCGCTGAATTCGAAATGTGCACTGCACTGTATATTTCATGTTAAGCCACTTCGTCGAAACACATGCGGTCTAAAACTTGTGATTACCAAGGCCAGCTCTCATCATAACTTCACGCCTAAACCGACACGAAACAAATAAAATGACCTGATATGAAAACATTTAGATATAGACAGACGCGCTTTTTGCTACCCAAAGCTAACTCACCGCGACGTCATTATAGTAATCAATAGCCCTTCATTACACATATATCTTCTGTGCTGAATTCTGTGGTATGTTATATTTGCTTGTACATTTTTTGTCAAAATTAATAAGCCCATACCCTCAAAAGAAAACACAGTTTAATGAAAGGATTTGTTAATTTGCTTGGACAACTGCTAACTAAACATTATTTCAAGTTTAGAATAAATTGTTACTGAAAACTAAAGATTTGCGCAGGTGTACTGAATAATTTATACAAACATACGCGAAAGAATAGCAGCTATCAGCGTGGATGCTAAAATCACTGCTTTTAATAAAGTCAGAAATGTGTAGGATGAGAGCTATTTATTCTCTCGCTTCTTGGTACGAGAGTGGAAATCTCAAATAGTTATTATACTTGATATTATTCAACGTTTGGGTCAGTCAGTGTGGATAATAGGAAAGTTTCTAATTGCGACGGCAGCAAATTAGAAGGAAACACATTTCCAAAACATAATTACATTTTTAATTACAGTATAAGCTATATTGAATTATCTATGATTGATACAGTAATATATACAAAAAACAATATAATATATATCATTTTCTATCAGGCGATTCGGTTTACCTGGAATGACGAGTGAGACCGAAAAGCATTGAACGTGTTTTTCTGATAGAGTATGGTGTAGTAGAAGTGCGGGTTGTTTCCGGTATTGTGGGTCAAAATGGAATTAATAATCTCCAACAGCATACGGATTATCTCTTCAACCACAGACAAATCTTGAAGCTAAAAATAAAATAAACCAGTTTATTAAATTACAAGCTGTCTAGAAAACATTTAAATATTTATGTCCATATTTACAATACTACTAAAACAGATTCGCTTTTCCAGATATTGATCGTGTCTCGTCACAGTCCTATAAAGATGTTATGGGAAAAGGTATAAATCAGATGCACTCAATATTTGTTAACTAACATTCGACTGACGTATTAGTGACAGATAGTATGTTGAACAGCATGGCGTTCATGGAGCGGTATGCACCAATAAAAAGTAAGGTTGTCCACTACGACTAGAGTAGAAAATATCTTTGCTAGTACGACTAGGCTGGCGTTATGCACAAATGGTTACTATAGTAAACGTATGAACTTGTTAGCTCACCGATTGAGGTGAACTTTATAACTAATCAGTCATTAGATGACATAAGCGCTACCATGGGACGCATCTTTTGATATATTCCTCATATATTCTAATATTTCATTGCATGCATCAGACTTTGACGATTTCAAAATGCAAACATTAATAGAAACTTTCTTCCCATATTTACAGAGAATAACGCACGATGGAGAGAGACTTAATTGACTATCGGACACAACTGGTCGCTCAAGACAGAAAGCAGTGGAAGCAGTCTAGGGAGGGGTTCCTCCAGAGAACTGATCAAGCCCTTCAATGATGAATGACGATGATGATGAACCCATGAGTTAATAGAAAAAACTTAACCGGAATCTTTTCGCTTAGGCCGTATGTGCACTATTGTTTTGGTTATATGTTAGTTTGTGGGGAGGGGTATTAAGTAAAACAGATAAAAGGTAATGGCGAATTAGCTCTGCTCACAGATGTTTGTTAGATGGTTCTTCAGTTGTGAAAGAGAGACTACATTCTACATTATCCTTCGTTGCCGTGGATGAATGCGGGTGAACCAAAACGCATTTTGATTAGTGCAGTTGTAATAGTACAAATAAATTTTATTTCGGGCCAATGAAAAGACTTAAACGTGGATTTTACTTACAGAGTCATGTTCCGTGTTATCCACATGTTGATCGGATTGCGAAGATGCAGCAGCAGCTTGTCGTATTTTATCTACTAATTTTGCATGTTTCTTTGCCAACAACTGCACTAAACTGAAAGCAAGAGAAGCAAAAACGTAAAAAGTATAAAACGTTATTACCAAACGTCTAAAAATTGCCTCCCACCGGTACACTGGCGAGACAATGACGACGTATTTAACTGGATGACAGTTAAAACGATATTCTTTTTCGGGAGTGTGGAAATTGATAAAGATCATTTATATACAGGGTTCCCCCGCTTTCTTCAGAATTAAATTCCCTGATTTTGGAGTAAAATGTGCCTACGTGACAAATACAACCACAACTCAATATTTATATTGCTGTGTTTTTACCGTCTTGATGGTGTGCACATGGCAAATACGTCACCAGCAATATTACCTACTAAATAAGTGCTACACATATTAGGTGTCCCAAAGGAGTAAAAAAAGAAAATTACCAACAGGTTCCAACAGCTTCTAACAACAAGGATATTTCAATTTCAGCTTCATTCTCTTCGCTCTCAGTTCCTCCACCTCACTAGCCAACTTCTGACGTTTGGAAGAACTTTCCATTTTCTCCTCGTCATTGAAATATATGTGGGAATATTAAAATTACACATTGAATACTATAAACAATTAAAGTTTCAGCTTATGAACTATTATAAAAAAAATGTTTAATAAGACAGCATTTAATATATTTGATATACTCAAAATAAATTCTAAATTTGTTTTACTTTGTTTAGATATATGCGTAAAATTAATTAAAAAGGGAAAATAAAGCCACTCAGTTTCCCCCTGATTTTCCAGAAAATTTCCCTGATGCGGGGGAATCCTATATATAATACGAGATACAAACAAACAGAATGTCAGTGACTAACGTGAGTATTCTCTGGGAAACGTAGGGGTGCAACTGAATGCAACGTGATGAGATGTTTGCCAAAGCTGCCAGGCAATTCGTGTGCAAATATTTATCCTAAAATATAATAAAACACTTAGAATGATATGCAATTCGGTGTCGACTGTCTATAAATTTCTATACAGAAGTCAATAACAAATTTTTGGTCTTCCATAGTTTAATAACAAATTGTTCTACACTTTCTCTTTGGTTCCTATGACTGGAACCTATAGCACTGACAAGATGGAAACACTGGACACCCTTTTAAGAATCATAAAACCGTGATTGAATAAATTCCGCTTTACAATAGCTAACGCAATTTTTATCGAAGACACGCGTAGAGCACATATGTTCAATATAGGATAAAACCACACCGATTAATTCTACAAAGAATCGCACATTATAAAACAGACCAGACCACTTCTGAATCTCTCTTTTGTCCGTATAAATCGAGTACGATCTCCCTCACTATATCTATGTCCACTCTCTCATCACAAACTTTCAATTCAAAATGACAACACATTTCCTCAATACCTAGTAAGATATTAATTCGCTCTATTTACTCCACCGTTGTTTTTTTCTGCGGCATTCTCGACACCTCTCCAGCTCGAGAGGTGACATCCCCCTAACCACACAACCCTCGCTTGTGAATCGACATCGATTCTCCCCAACCATGCCCACCAAACCCTCCACGGCAGACCTGTGTGATTAACACGACATACTACTATGATATTAATTATGTAAGGGTGGACACCAGCATCCACCACAGAGGGCAGCAGTGGCCACCGGAGGAGACCACTCTCTCCGTCTCGCCAGTTGTCCACATAGAATTGGCAGTGTTCACTCTCCAAGTTGTATCTTGTCTCTCCAGCGCGAATTTCCCCAGGATCTTTCCCTTTATTTTAAAGCTGACTGGCCCCTCTCCTGACACTAGCTCGCGATACACTAATGGGCATAAAGTTTCTGGAAGATTGAGGGTTGGCAATTTCGCCACTGTCACATTCTTCCGCCAAAACGGTATATTTTGCCACCGTCTATATCGTTTTTGGATTTACCAAACAGTCCGAGAATAAATAGAGTCTCTATGTGCCCCATTCTGTATACACTCTGTCAAGTAGATGGATCGTGCCGCCGATATTCAAGATACAAATTTAGTAAAATAATAGTTATAATTTCATGGAAATAAATATTGAACGCGTAATAAATGTTCAAATCGAATGCTGTCACCATTGCCATGGAAGCATTACAGACCGCATCTCAATAACAGGTATAAAATGACGTAAAGATTTGGCAGTCCTAAAAGTGTCTAAAAAATTCTAAAAACGAAACCTGCGACTCTCATAGCGTTTGTTTAATGACAGGCAGCGCATTGCATGGTGCTTCATTGGCGCGGGCTTGAAACATTCGTGCATCGTCTAATTGTGGACAGACATTGCGCTGTACAAGGGTTTCGCTGTCGCGTTCGCGGGACGTTGTGGCACAGTTGCCTTTAAGGATAGCAATGCGGTGTCGTTTTTTCGTTTCGATACGCTCTCATTCTTTTGGCAGCTTGAGACTGGGATCTACAGTTGTTGTTTATTTATTCTTTGTCATTTTGTCGCAAATTACAATCACTATGTCAACTTTATAACTTTTTTGCGTAATTTAATTTCCATCATGGTTGTACTTCCATTAGTTATCAAATTGATTAATTGTTTTAAACAATAATTTGAAAATAAATGATACTTTGTCTATATTAATGATCGATTGTCTTGGAATTCTGCAGTCTATTTTTGATAAAGTTATTTACAAATGTGGCAAATTTTGTTCGAATCAGTAATGGAAATTTGGAGATTTTGTGTATATGTTAAAACAAATCGATCAATAATGGGAATTGCAATATGATTTTCGGAAGCCCTGCATGTTATCACATTCCGAGGACAATGTGATTTTTGTTTTAAAAGCGAGCATAAATAAAACAAAATACACGTAGATCAGATCAACGAGGTTGTTTACTTACACGCAAGTGTTGTAGATTATGTTGAATGGTTCTGGTGAGAACCAGGGCAAGTAAACTACCAAGGGATATTTCCGAGATGACTCGTTCAGTAATCCAACCGACTTGCTTTATATTCTACAACAGCAACGACAAGAAATATAACAAACTGCGATCATCCAAGAGGTATGATGTACTAGTAACAGAAAGACAGTTCCTCCTCTTCTTTTTCTACGCTAAAATTCAGCACATTGGACTATTCTCTCCACTAGTTTTCCCAAGCAGTCTGGTCGGTTTGTACTCCTTTCACTCCCATTGAACATGCTTCTGAAGATTCAGTATATCTATCCTGGGTCTGTTTTGAGTTCATCATCTCATTTTTACCGAGTACAACTACTTACTCCACTGACCGAATTGAATACCCGGACTAACGGTAAACCTTCATTGGATTCCGGTGCACTCATCCCTTCGGGGCAATGACAGGGCCGACTCTTTAGTCAAGTCCCGCGCCACCTCTCCTTTCAACGCTCCAATCTCTTCTTTCTTCCTGTCGGTCTCCTCTTCGCAGCAAACTTCTAGACAACCAGATTCGAAATACCGGGTGAGCTTTTCCTTCCTTGTTCTTCCCGTTGTGAGCTTTCGCGCCTCCTGTGGAGGCCAGCAGGACCTTTCTTATCTGCTTCTTTCTTATCCCTCTTCTTCGGCTCATCGCCTTGCTATCTTTGGCGAGACGGTAGGCCTCATCGACCTGTAGAGACGGCAGTGGGGAGTTGCCAGGTTACTGGGCCTCGGCGGCCGCGCGCTACCCCCCCCCCCTTCGGAAGGGGTCGGGTAACTCCAACCAACTAACCAAGCCAAGGAAATAAATAGAACGCTTTACGGTCGACAGAGCGATGTCTGCGAGTTGGACGAAAGTTACAGTCGACTCCTGAAGCCAGTCGTATCATAGAAGTCCGATATCTCTACAAATTGGGATACCATAGTCATACTCGAACCATTCATGAAACCAACTAATATTGAAAGAAGTGAACAGCGGACACCCTACAGCGACCCTTGGAATTCCGTGTAATCTTTTCAGATGAGTACTCCTTTGTCTAGTTATCTTACAGCATATGACTGCAGCCTTTTGTCAACCATGGAATATTTACGGTTATGGTGTGAAAAGCAAATCTTCTTACGTGGGCCTCTTGACAAGAATATCGCATCATTTTTATGAGATGGGAAGGTACTTGCCACAGTGCGAAAGGACCAAAAAGTGGCAGCTCAACAAGGGCATCCAAACGACCCCAACGGTCAAAGTCTGTCACCTGACATGTACCCTAGTGAGCATTTCTGGTCCATACTTGACCTAGCAGTCAGTAGACATTCTGGAGAGTTACTCCATGGCTTGTATTTCAAAATTAAAGAAATAGTGTATCCCATGGCATATCATGTCAAAGCACGAGAGTAGCTTGTGGTAAGACTTCTCTGAGGCAAATATTTCAAATATACTAATACGAATGACAAGCTGACAATAAGAAAAAATGACTCTTTTGGAGAAACAATTTGTGTGAAGTGCTTTAGAAGGACATGGCCCTAGAGAACGATGGATACTATTTGAGCCTGGAGACAAAACCCACCCTTTCTGTAAAACTGCGAAATTCTATAACTAATAATGGAACGATAAAAGTGACTCCAGAAGATACACCAAGGTAAACCGGGGCCGACTAGTTGTCGACGCACAGATCGAACGAGAGCAACTGCGTCGTTGAAAGAAAAATATACCACTAACAGGTAAATTAAAAGCCAGCTGGGCATTACAAGTCTAAAAATGGATATTAAAAATCTCCCCGAGCTGAAAAGAGATCTCTGCATAATACGCAGGCAGCGAGGGCATGAGAGATAGATCATTAGTCTTTGGAAAACCAACAGTCAGTATACAGTAGTTCACTCTATAACTGATAATTAGATACAGAAGAATTCAGACGTACCACATTGTGAATCTCACGATTAAAGTGATCATCCTCAGTGAACATGAGCAGAACTATTAGTGCCATGTATATCTGGTGGGAATTTTCCGGGGAACGATAGAGAATTTGTAATATTGGCAGCGTCTGCAAAAGAAAACAAACAGCAATTCGCTTTACAAATTGAACATCTCCACCCTCGAGCAAAACACACACTCATACCTCCAAACACTACACAAATACCTCCAAGACCACAACCTCCACCTCAGCATACCAAAATGCACAACAACC
>JAUYWV010028232.1:0-16780 GCA_032274565.1 Nematoplana nigrocapitula
GGAAAAAGAATATTAGAGCATCTGAATCCTTCTCATTCGTCTCCTATTTTTGATCACCTTTCGTCTTGCAATTCTTGCAACTCTCCTAAAAATAGTTTCAAGGTTATCGATTCTGCCTGTAATAATTTTAATCTCAATATTAAAGAAGCTTTTCACTTTAGATGTAATAGACCTCCTCTTAACTCACAGTTGTTCAATTCTGGTGCTTTTTTAAATTAAAAATTTTCTAATATTTTGTTTGTATCTGTAATGCAATTACCTCACTTTTTGAGTTCTGATGAAGACAAATGTATTTGTCGAAAACGTTTAATAACCTATATGTGGAACATCCTGACTTTTATTTTCACATGGATCTACAATAGTTTCTCGATTTACCAATTATATTGAAGCTTTCTTTTTGCAGTTTGCAATATTTTTTCTTTTAATCTCACTTTGCACAATTTCATTAGTTTTGTGTTCTTTCCAGTAAATACCCAGCGCTTTTCGATGACTTCTCATCTCAAAATATGATATTCTTCTCTCTATATATGCTTGCACGGTATATATATCCATGTTTCGCATTTATCTTACCAGATTCAGCTTAGTTTTAATCATAATACTCTTATTGCTCCACATTTTATTCAGTTATTGTACTAGCTATACACAGTCACTATTCTCCATTTCACCTAAGTTGCTATTAATTAAAAATCTCAAGTACTGAAATTGATCTACTGATGCCAGAGTTTGTCCACTGTCTTCTGAGTGCTGTCTGCCTGTATAGTAATGATCTTACACTCTTCTCACTTCTTCATGACTTCAACCGAATTTTTCCATTGCATTTTCGCAAGTCTAATAGAACTTACATATTTTCTGTGGTAGGGTATGCTAAGCGGAGCATGGACATGGCAAAAAGATCATAGAAAAACTATGTGCATTTGAAATGTGGTGTTACAGAAGACCTTTGAAGATAAGCTGGACTGAAAGGGTGACACCAATGACGAAGTCTTGAAAATAATTGAAAATAAGAAATACTTAGTTGAAAATCTGATCAAAAGAGAAATGAAGTTTGCAGGACACGTCATGAGAAGATCCCCAGGGCAGCTGCCTGGATTGGTTCTAGAAGGCATGACAGAAGGGAAACGGGGACAGAGGTCGGCAAAGAGAAGCTTATGGAGATGATATTTAAAAATATAGCGGAAGTAAAATCATCAGGATTGCAAAACGGAAATCTGAGAACTGGCCCAATTGGCGTGTTCTGGTTGCAAACCTTCTAATAGTAGACTATTCTTAACGATGATGAATAATGTTCCAAGTGTACCTCTGTAATTCATACTCCAATTCCTACACTTTTCCTGCTGACCTCGAATTCCTCACATTCCATGTACCAACATTTTCTTGGTCACTTTCCATTGAGTATGCGTCGCATTAGTAGCCCAGTTTTCGACCCCGTCCTGCAATGCTGAACTAGGGCGTTGTTAGCCAAGATCCTCGACCGATCGATAAGGGAAAATTCGAGTTATTCCCCTTTGGCAGGTCTTGTTTTTAGTCCTTATGGGTGCCCACATACTCTCCCCACTAGGCACACCAGTTAGGATAGAGACATTTTAGTGGGGAGCCCAGTTTTGTCGCAACATGTTGTACTGGCTTACAATATACCAATAGTTGGTTGGAACCTGACCCGACCTGTTATATTATTAGATAATTATGTGATTGTTTTAATAGTTTGAACTAAATGTTTAGGATTAGTATATGCATCAAATATGACAAAAATTGACTCGCCTTAATTTTCTCTGGTTTTATCTTTTCAGTCGCAAAGCTCAGCAGATATCCACAAATCCCAATGTCTGTGTAGCCTTCTCCTGGTTGCCTTTGTATTATGCTGTCTATATTGAAGGTGTAGCCGAACCGCTATCATCAAATGAGTTCCAGAATCTTTACAAGTTAGTGGGAAAGTTATTCAGCCTATATGCAGTATGTTTGTTTGGCTTACATTTTGAATCTGTCTATGTGAAACAAGACAGGTTGATTTTGAATGATCTGATTTTTATGTATGTACGTCACCGTTTTGTTCTAAGTTGATTTGATTTAGAAAATGGATAATATTGAATTAGTAATTAAATGAAGCAATCGAAAAAACTAGTCATAATTCAATGAAATAAATAAAATAAAATAAAAAGTGCAATTAAAACCGCAATTGTTCTCTAAGCGTTCGCATCATGGACTTCCCGCACGTCGCTGCATTTCCTTTGGGGTGGGGTGAGCTAGCACAACCCTGAGAGCAGACTCAGGTCCAGCCCTCGCCATAAGAGTTTATCTGCACGATGCTAGCGCTTCTGAGGCGTCGCCAATGCCTTTGGTTCTCAGATCCGCGCTGGTGATGACATTAGGGTAATGTACCCGCTTAGAGCAAATCGAGCGAGGGCATGATGAGACTGGTTGAGACGAGTAGCCCTTGACTCTGTTAGTGAAACTGTCTTCAACCCGTATAGAAGGACAGGCCCTGTCGCTGAGTGAAAAAGGCTGATCTTGGACGAGTCACTTGCAGGAGAGTGGCTGCGTCCTTTGCGGAAGTTCTTCTTGCAGAAATTGCATTTTTCGAAGTAACTTTCCCACCCAGATAAGTAAACTTCCCCTGTGGTCAAGGTGATGACCGGAAGATTTTGCTGGCCTACGTGGAGGACTTCGGTCTTGTTGGCGCTTTATTCTAATCCTACCGTTCTTGCTGAATTGTACAGCCTGTTGACTGCCTCTTGTGAGTCCTCGGACGTGTCGTTTAGCGACGCAGCGTCGTCTGCAATAGCCAGATGTGGAAGGCGTACCACTTTGTCCCTCGAGAATCTTCTTTCCCGGAGAGAATAATCGGCAAGTTCTGCGTCTCGAAGAATGGCATCCAGGAATACGACAAACAAAAAAGGTGCAAGAGTGTCTCCATGAAGAACTCCTGATATTGTCGCACGTGCCCTGAGGGGTACCGGCAAATCTCTGTGAAGCCGGGCCATCAAGGACGACTCTACCAAGGAAGAGGAAAAGGATGAAGAAGAAGGATAGTGACCGGTTGCGCTTGAAGAATCAGGGATGGAGAGAAGTAGGAAGAAGGGTAGCAGAGACAGCGGGAGTAGGAGTGAGATCGAGAAAAGCTGCCAGAACAGACAGGATGCCCGCCATGGTCATCGAGTTCCGAAGTAGGGACAGCGATCAGACGGAATAAAGATGAGGAGAGGAGAAGGAAATTAACGGAAGAATATCTAGCGGGATTGGAGAAAGCAAAAGTTGGACTGATGGATCTGCTAAATAGGTAGTGAAAGATGGAGGGCAGGAACTGTTGTGATTGACAGAACAGAAAAAAGTGCTGAAGCGGTGGGCGCCGATAGATGATGCTCAAGTGCATGATCGGAAATGAAAAGTGTAGAGAGAGCGTTGGAGATAGAAAAGGGAAGTAGTTGATCAGAATGCATCTGGACTCGCTAGAGCTGCAATACAAAGAATACAAGAGGACCTCTGGACCAGTAGTGTAAGACAGGAAGTAACATCTGGGGGATCTGTGCAAAGAGATATGAAGGAAGGACGGAAGAGTGGAGTTTCAGTGGGTCCCCGCTCACTGTTGAATACGCGGGAACGAGGAAGCGGATCGATAACGAAACAGATCTCAGGAAAGACAGGAAGAGGTGGAAGAAGACACCACGATTAGGAGCATAATGGAATGAAAGGAGACCAATTAGTACATAACAATAACAATTAATAACAACAAGGAATGAAATCACTTTGCCAATGGTACCCCAATCATTACCTGGATCCTGATGGGGATCGATTCATTAACATTGCCCGACCATCGTCTAGAAGGGACCTTTAAGCCACCACTTTAATCCTATTGAATGTATGTGGAGTGATACAACCTTGAATTAGTATACTCTTCTGGAACTCAGAAATAAACATACACACAACCGCCTTTTAATTTTCAGAAGTGTGAATCCAATGGTTCAAGTTGCCTTCGCCAGCTGTGGAACTACTCAGAGTCAAGTTATCGAGTCGAAGGCCGAGATATATCGACGCAAAGAGGAATTCAATAGCGGACAAAGGGATGTCCAGCCGCCTGAAACTCTAGGCGGTTATCAGGTGAAGCCGGACCGATTTGAGTTCTACCAGGGTCACAGTGATCTGATTGCGGACAGAATTGTATTTACCCGTATAGCATCCATGGACGGAGATCAGGCTTCTTCGTTTGAGAACTCTCTAGTCATTGAAGTGAATAATGAAAAGTGGGTCATTCAGAGATTGGGTCCTTGACAGATGTCCACTTCTTTTATCAATTATGATGTAGTTTTGATAACTTTTCAACATATACTGTATATCTATTTATATGACTCCTGCTTTATAAAGAATGATTTCTGTATTGCATAAAATGCTTTTTAATAAAGTTTGGAAAAGGTCAACTCAAGATAAATCTACCTACTTCTTCGGGGATGATGACTTTTCCGACAAAGGCTAGCAGACTGGTACTCTGATTCAAACCTGCCGCAGTCAGGCAACGGTAAAATATACGAACTCCTAATTATCTTATGAGGATGGGATCGCTGAATGTGTAGATTAGCATGAATGGCAAAGCAGGCTCTATGTTTATCATGAGCTATTCTTATAGTGAACTTAAAAATAAGCTGGCGAAAAACCCAACAAGACGTCTACCAAAGGGGTAGGGATGGCCAAAAGTTATTGTCATTTTGATTTAAGTTGAATCCTTGGAAATGCTCAGCATATCGGGAGATAAAGCAAGTCGAAGAAACTCTCTAGTTTGTCAGAGAAGCAATCAAAACTGTTAATGTGGCTCCTAATACAGAAGCAGACATATAGTCTATATGGATCTCAAACATAGGTAGATCAGTAAAACAGGAGTTTAGAGATGCGATGGAAAGATAAAATGAATGTACATTATTTTTATTTATCGCTGTGGACTTCAAAGTCCATGTTGGAAAATATTAGAATGTCAAGAAGAATGTGAATTGATAGATTTGGCAGGAGCGTAAGAAATAGAGAGAAGGCAGAGAATTGGTAGAAATGTGTCTGTCTATCGCAGGATCCTTTTTTTCAAAAGCGCGAGACAATAAGTGCTCACTTTCATATAAGTGGCCAGCACCAATCTGAATTTGATCTGCTTTATAGCAAGGAAGCTGAAGAGCGATCTATCTGATCTGAACACACCGACAAAGAATATGAAGGAAGAACTACGTGAAATAGCTAAAGGAAAGAGAATTGTCCTTCATTGGGTGCTGCAGATCATTCCGGAGTTGATGGAAGCGACCATGACCCATAGTTATAATGCCCTGGAAGCTCAAACAAACAATTAAAGAACAGAAACAATGAGGCATCCAGAACTAAATTTGATTTAGGAAAAATAAAAGACCACTTCTCACCGCTTTTTCTACTTGAAGACAAAAGCGCCCAAGAAATATGCGAAAGAACTTATATACATAGTCATCGAAACTATAAAATGCTCTAAATATAATTAGCTATAGGTGAAATTGAAAAAAAAACACATTAAAAATACTTTATAGTCCAATAGTGTGGATGGATAAGTCAAACATCAGGTTTCTTTAAATAATAGCGCTGAAACTGAATTAGACGCAAACGAATGTTTTATTACTGACAGGTTTAAAAAATAGACTGCAAATTAGTTAAAGTTAGAAATTAATTTAAGTAGTCGAATAAAAAACCCAAAAAGTGCTAGCTAATTATTAAAGAAGTCGGGATTGTAAATCTAAGTTTAGGAAAACTTCCTATAGGAGGACTGACTGCGATTCACGATTTGAAAAATAATGCACCGGTATTTAAAACTGAACTATATACTCTTTTTGGAAATCTATTCCTAATTGTCGACTATATAGTATATACCTATAGTGATAGGAGCATCACACTTCAGTACTTCTGTTTTGCCTTCGATAAGCTAAAACAAATACATGTTTTGGTTTAACAACTATACAATATTTCCTTAGAATGTTACAGTGTCTTTCGAAGAATTTCTTCTTTTTCTCACCCCTCCAAATCCTTAAATTTTGCAAGTACGTCTTCTGCATTTTTTGAGATATATATAGCAATTGTCCGCATTGTGGAAAAGTGCTTTGCACGCATTAGAACATTCAGATTTTTAAAACTATATACTTTATATTTACTGTCTGAATTTCATTAACCCTATCCTATACCCGGGGAGGGGGGGGGGCGAATCAACCCGCGCTCTTGCTTTTTTTGGATACCGAAATTCAGAATAATAAAAACATAATAATATAATTTTATAGATTTATAAATTATAATAATAGTACTAGATATCAATTGTGAAATAAAATAAACATGATAATAGGAAAATATTTAAAATATACAAATTAGTGGCTAATAATTTGCTTAAGTGAAAATCGACTCGAAAGAGCTGATCACAATTTGTCAACTAGACTGTTTATCCAAATCATTCAACTTTTTGTTGAATACAGATTTAAGTTTAAGCTCAAATCTCAGCTTATCCTTATGTGTATAAAATAATAGCAATTTTGTTTTACTAATCGAGTAGAAATTTGCGGGCATATGTGATGTGCAAAGCCAGCAAGGCGGAAGGCTCTTTTGGATTGGATGTGATGTGCATTTGAAATCTGGTTGCGAAACAGATAAATCAAGAAGTAATGAACACATTCGTCAAGAGCATTTTCTTTTGAAGATAGTGACCGCAGTTTTCAAATAAGCATTTTACAAGTGCTGTTCATTTGATTCTATCAGTATATAGTTTTGCCGATCGCATGGACATGTTTTCAAATTGTTGTAAGCTGTGTGCACTATTATATCCGTCTGCTTTAAAAAAAAATTGACAACTTCGCTCAACAACAAATTCGTGATAAACAGATAGAGAGAAGAATGAACGTATAGATTTTCTAGTTCTTCATAAAGACGATGAATTATCACATGTTCATCCATTTTAATTAACAAGGATGTTGTACATTTTCAGTCTGCAAAGTACTCCATTACAAATTCAATATAGACATAGTCTTCTTACTTATTGTTAAAAACAGAATACAACTTACGCGTGATTTTAGTCTATATATAGTATAGTTACGGTTTTATTGACTATTTGAATGAATATGACAAATATGATGGTCACGACCTTCTAGAGTTATAAACCTATTTTCCTGTATATAGATGACTATTGCGTGATTTCAAGATTGCTGGACACCGTTTAAAAAACGGCTTTATCATTTGGAACAATTTTTTTTAGCATTCAGAAAAGCATGCTTAGCGAGATAAAGATCTGGAATGAAAGAAAAGTTTATATGAAACAACATTAAAGATTCCACTTGTGCTGGTCTAGAAAACTTGACAGATTGTTCGAAAATCATCCAAAAATCAGAATAAGATAAACAGAGAGTCGCGGATTGTCAGTCTAGTCATTGAAAGAAAATCAGTAGTTTTCAAATTATAAATTAGATACTATGTGACAGAAAGACTGCTCAGCATTAGCTGGAAATATGAAATAGCTTAGCAGAAAGGTTAGATTCTTTAACCCTATCCATACCGGGCTATTTAACGCAGCCATACATGTAGGTACCGGGGGGGGGGGGACTGATTCGGCCCCCCTATTGAAATCAACTTTAGGAGTGTACAATATAGTGATGAAAATTGGCACCTAAATAAATCAAGATGATCAACAGGTGACTTTGTCTATCAAAAAAATTATAAAAAAGTTACAGCTAATTTAATTTTTAAAGTACATCGAAAAAAGTGAATTTCCCCCGCAATTTTTATCGAAATAATTAACAATATAATAAAGTACTGAGTCTCTGAATATTATAGTGCATGTTGGTGGTTCATTGTATATTAGCAATGAAATAGAATTCACTATAATATCCACCCCTCAAGGAAACATTTTGTATTTATATGGTGGTCACCTACTTTAGAGGCCTATAGCAGACCCCCTGTGGGGGTAACAACGGTGAAAATATTATTAAAAGTTGTTAAACGTAAAGTTTGGAAAAGTCATGAAAGCTGGAGATCAAGCGATTATAAAAAAAACAATGGCAGCAAAAATAAAACAGGGGGGCCGAATCAGCCCCCCCCCCCGGCGGTATGGATAGGGTTAAAGGACATCGTAAATTTCAGTTCCTGGACCATCACATAAGAAGAGAAGAAATGAGAAAGAATCATTGAAGAGAAACATGAGCGAAAAAGAAGGAGACGGAGAAGATCCTTGATGAATGACTGGAGAGGGGAAGACATTGGTGAATTGTAAGACAGGGACTGTCTGAAGCTAGAGGAAGTCATTTAACACCCAGAGTCACTTTGGGAATGATAACAAGACTGCTTGCTTGTCATAAAATATTTTATAATTATACAATTCATCAAAAGCAAAGCAATAAATTAGAAAATACACGAAAACAGCATATGCGAAATATCCTAACTAAAATTATGCATATGACAGCATATGACTTGCGTTTCATACAAAAAGTCTCCAAGAAATAGATGCAACATCTAAAACACGAGTCAAATAAAAATATGTTGCGCTGTAATTAAAAGATTGTTAATTGTTTTCAGACTAGTATAATAAGCAGAACAGTGAAAAATTCAACTTTTCACTGAGGCACAATGCAGACAGTCCATCAAGCAATACAGTTACGAACCTAGAGAGAGTGGGCGAGACGACGACGGTTCTTATATATACAATAGAAATTTCAATTTAGTAAAGCATGCATGGGCAGTTGTTGTTGCAGTCTAAAGTTGGGACGAAATAAATTCCCCTCTCAAAATCGCTCCTAAAATTCTTCAATAATACAAATACGACACGATCAAGAGATACAATTAATTAGCCGCCATCGATAGAGATGAAACCAGTCAGGTTGAACCACCACTAGTTAAAGAGGTTTTCATTTGTATTTAAAAAAACAGCCAAGAGAAGTTTTTTTATAACATTACCTCGTCTGTTTTTGGAAGTCCGCTAATCGGTCACCTGCAGAACAATACCTATTGTTATTCCCAAAGGTAGGCAGCCAGTGTTGTTATATAAAGCGTGACACAGATGTGCGGGGCCATACCTAATAGTCCGTTCTCGTATTTTGCGTTCCTGCTGAAGATATCCGGCTCGAACATGGCACCACATCTACGAAGCCAACTATATACTCTCTGGACATGTACGCGAGCGATTCTTTTGGGGATTGTTTTTTGAGGATCGGCGCAATGTTTATCCCAATGTTGCCGAATAACTGCTGGGTGTCTTAAAAGCAGCTCAAATAGCCGAAGCTTGGTATATAACTGGTAAACCTTTTGACTATGTATTTTGCCTCATGCGGCGAAGCTATATTAGGTATTTTAAAGTTCTGCATAGGTAAGGAGATATGTAGCAAATAATCTAAATATTTTAGAAAGACATCTTTATAATGCTAGTAACAAACTTACTAAATAGATTATGAAAACAAATTACATATATATATGACCCGGTAGGTTCGGTTTTGGGTTGGTCGGAAAACACCAACTGGTTCCATCTCTGGTCATCGAAGGCTAAGAAAATCACATCAACTACGATAAATGTACAAAGCATCTGTGTCTTTGTTGTCTCGGAATCAGCACTATACTGAAAAAATAATAACCACACTAATCTGAAAGAAAAAAATACAATTCAATTAATACTTTAACTATAATCAGCTGGATTTTACAATTCAAACTTGTTTATATACTAAATGGTTAAACAGAAATGATAGTTAGTAAGCAATGAGCACTTTTTGAATCAGATATGGCAGACCGGTTTCGGGGTTATTGCCCCGATTCGAACACGTACCCCAGCGATAAGTAGTCCAACTACTTAACCACTAGACCAAGAGATCGCTTGTCGAACATGCTGGTTTTGCTGTGGATACACATGCTACTGCAGGCTTTGAGTCCACGAATATGCCTCATTTGTGCAAACATACAGTGCACCAGCTACGTTAGATTTGCGTGTTTTCGTTGAAGTTCTATTAGATTTGATCAATAGATACCATATACATTATGTTAAATTTCTATTCAAATTTAGCAGTATTTATATATATATATAGATAGATTAATTTAAAAGATTTGATTCCTATGAACAACTGGGAACATGATGCACGATAACGCTGAAATACACACCTCAAAGGACACTACAGCGTTGGTTGACATATTTACTTTGCTTATTCATTTAGTATCTATTTAACAAGAAACTCGCAGACCTGCAACCCTTTTCCACCGACGTATGGAATTCCTTGAAATGCCAGTGTACATAGGGTAATTAGAACCAGACTATAAAGAGCGCCTCAACAAAAACCGGACCAAACTGACAACAACATATCTCGAATGTAAAACTCGCGCCAATAACTGGATAGGACATACTTTGTAATTCTAAGACTTTAACAGTTAGTATAATTTCATTTATATTACTTATTTATAAAATAGTAGTATAGTCAATTCATTATTGTACAACTGTCACAAATAAGGAATACGCAATCAAAACTGATCTTACTGCCAAGATAGGTGTCTACATAAACGGGCAAATTTAAGCCTAACGACTTTATATCACTGATGCCCACGTCAAAACCGGTGCCTCCTCTGCTGTTGTTGCCCCTACCTCTTTCTCTCCCTCATCCTCATTCATCCACCACTCTCTCCTTTCCCTCTGGTGGTTATCTCTTCGCAACAAACTTCTCGACTGCCAGATTCCCAAAACTTCTCCTTCCCCATTCTTCCTGTTGCGAACTTTCGCGCATTCGCTGCAACAGGCACTTCACCCTCCTTGCATCTTAAATCCATCGGATCAACCTGTCCGACTCCCCCTCTTGCCTTTCCTGCGAAGAAGACCAGCAGGACCTTTCTCACCTTCCCCTCTCTTGTCCCTCATCTTCAGGCCTCCGCCTTGCCAGTTTTGGTGAGACGGTGAGCCTTCTTGCCCTCTGGAGACGGCCATGGGGTGTCGCCCATCCTCCGGAAGTGGCCGGGTAACAACAACAAACCAAACGAAACCAAATTAGTAATGCTCGCTAGTGGCTTGTTTCTATTATTTTTTATCTTTACAAATTGCATATAATATTATCGGATAGTATTGAACAAAGACGAATACTCACAATCGAATTTATCTGTGTTTATATTTACAGTCCGTTTCGGTTTACGCGGAAAGAAATGAGTTTTATGTGGCAAAGTAACCGCGTGAAATAGACAGTACAGTTATTGAAAGTTGCAATTTTGATAGTTAAATAAAAAGATCCTATAGCCATTATCAACTGAAAATTACTAACTGACATTTAAGGATCGATATGGTGGGTCAGTTGGAACGGTCGCCGGTCACTACAATTGGGTCTGTTCGGCAATGGGTTCCATACGGGTCAATTTGCCACGTGGTTTAGCAGAGGTTGGAGCCACGCCTCCCAGTGGTGGTGCTGGTGGCTGGGGTCCTTTCTCCGGCACATCAAGGCTATCCTCCCAACCAGAGATCGCCCATTCCATTGTGGCTACTGGGGCCGAATTGGGGCGACGAAGGGATTTGCGCATTTGAGATGCTGTCCGGACGAGAATTCGGCGTTTCTTCTTCATGCGGTCTGCAAGACAGTAAAACACGGAGTATTAATAATCAATAATTATTACTAATAATAACTTTATTTCGGAAAAAGACAACAGCACACATCAATTATTAATAATATACATTATAATTTGATTTTCATATGCATTTCTAATGAGGCACAGGCAGACAGAATTTTATCGGCGTGCCTCCCTTCATAATTAAAATGAATTAATATCAATGTGAAAGACAAAAGTCAGGAATTTGGACATGAGGAAAACCAAGTCAATGATCATCATTAGGCCAACATCAAAGTGGATAATGCTACAATTGAGCAGGTCAGAGGATATACCGGTACATATCTTGGGCAGTTAATTACTGCATATGGTAGTTTAGTGAAAAAAATAATTGTTGTAGTTAAGGAAGTTTTTAACAGCAAAAAAGTCTCTTTACTTCAAAGACCAAATCAGTATGGAGTTAAAAATCAGGCTAATGAAGTGCTATATTTGGCCCACCTTCTTATATGCGGACTCTAAACAAAACTCTGGAAAAGAAGATTGAGAGCTTTGAAATGTGGGTACTACGAAGAATAAGCAAACTATCTTGGAGGGCAAAAGAACAAACCAGGAAGTGCTTAATTTACTTAGAATGAAACGAAATGTTTGAAATCTCGTAAAGCAACGTAAAACAAGCTACTTTGACCAAGTAAAGAGACACAACAGCATCATGAAAACAATTTTGGAGGGCAAAGTTGAAGGTACAAGAAAACGTAGTAGACAGAAGATCAAATAGGAGGACAACATAAAGAAATAGACAGGCTTGGAGATGGAAGACTGCAACAGTAATGAACAAGAAAGAAAGGGTTGGCAGTACGTTGTAACCAACCTCCGAATCGAAGATGCCGCTTGATGCTGATAAATATCAATGTAACAAATATTTAATGTTTAGTATAAAATAAATTATTGTATATATAGGGTTCCCACATAATTTCAGAAACTTTTCCCCTGAGATTTCTATAATTAAAAATCAGATATATATAAAAAAATTTCAAAGAGCTATTTTGCAAAAATATCTAATATTGCATTGTAAAGGTAGGGAAATACAAAATTACACATATATCGAACACAGAAACCATAAATGCATGTAGTGCAAATGTCTCATTATTTGCCTGCTATGCACGCATGTATATTCGATTCGATTCGATACTCTTGTCTCTACAGAAACCATAAATGCGTGTAGTGCAAATGTCTCATTATTTGTCTGCTATGCACGCATGTATATTCGATTCCATTCGATACTCTTGTCTCTACATAAATTCTCAAACAATATCATTCTGTTATGTTATTCTTTTATTACGAGCTTCAGATAGTTGCGTGAATATTTCAATTATTTCAGAAAGTCGTCTTTCATGAGAAGTACTTCTCATGGTCCAATTTAAGGAATCTATACTATAAACAAACTTATGTAGTGTTTTACCAGATAATTGAACACCACAATTTATTAGAAAAATGTAATGCTTTGTAGACTAAGTATAATTTTTTTAAAAGAAAATTATAATGGTATTTGTTTATTTAGTTTCATAATAATCATTCGGATATATTTTCATCATTTTGGATTGGCTTGCTTAATTAATCCAAGAAGATTTTTTTATATCACTCTTTCAGAGTCTTTATTCCTAATTTTTACATTAATGTTTGATTAGATTTGTGCTGACTAAAATCTAAATAATGGGGTTTCTGTTTAACGTTAATCTATTATCACTTAACCATTTCGTTGATCCAACCTGGTTCAGTCAGCTTAACATCGTAGTACAGAGTAATTGGGTTTTATGTACAGTAGTTTGTCAATGCTTCCAGATGCGAAAAGCCTTTGCTTCGATACGCTTTTAGTTGAGGTTTGCGCGTGTCATGAGGTCGTTTAACTTATGCGTTTGCCTGTGATGGCCGACAGAGAAGCGTGAGTTTGAGCGCTAAACTCCCGTGAGGCGGGAATTGTTTTCCAACACATTTGCTCCACCTCGGTGGGAAGAGAGGAAGGTGAAATACAGTTAGACAACTATAATACTCTTATACCGTATATTGAAAATGGTTCATATAATTCAGTATGCCGTTAGAGGGTGGATATCTTATACGGTTTAAGCCATTTACAAGTTTTATTATCGGGTCCTATATGCGTTACCTAAGAGAACGGCTACATGGTTACACGGCTTATGCCATTTACAAGATTTATTATCGAGTCCTATATACGTTACCTAAGAGAACGTCTACACGGCTTACGCCATATACAAGTTTTATTATCGAGTCCTATATGCGTTACCTAAGAAAACGGCTACACGGTTACACGGTTTATGCCATTTACAAGTTTTATTATTGAGTCCTATATGCGTTACCTAAGAGAACGGTTACACAGTTTATGCCATTTACAAGTTTTATTATCGAGTCCTATATGCGTTGCCTAAGAAAACGGCTACACGGTTTATGCCATTTACAAGTTTTATTATCGAGTCCTATATGCGTTACCTAAGAGAACGTCTACACGGCTTACGCCATTTACAAGTTTTATTATCGAGTCCTATATGCGTTACATAAGAGAACGGCTACACGGTTACACGGCTTATGCCATTTACAAGTTTAATTATCGAGTCCTATATGCGTTGCCTAAGAAAACGGCTACACGGTTTATGCCATTTACAAGATTTATTATCGAGTCCTATATGCGTTTCCTAAGAGAACGGCTACACGGTTTATGCCATTGACAAGTGTTATTATTGAGTCCTATATGCGTTACCTAAGAGAACGGCTACACGGTTACACGGTTTATGCCATTTACATATTTAATTATCGAGTCCTATATGCGTTGCCTAAGAAAACGGCTACACGGCTTATGCCATTGACAAGTTTTATTATCGAGTCCTATATGCGTTACCTAAGAGAACGGCTACACGGTTTATGCCATTTACAAGTTTTATTAACGAGTCCTATATGCGTTACCTAAGAGAACGGCTACACGGTTTATGCCATATACAAGTTTTATTATCGAGTCCTATATGCGTTACCTAAGAGATCGGCAAGACTAGTGCAAAATAGTTTTTTTTTAATTTTCTCCCTATTTTAAGTGTTAATAAATCAAGAATTCGAGTAGCAGCCAGCTGCAGGACCTATATTGAAAAATCTTTGGAATTCAAGAAGCGGTAAATTATTCACAAAGATTAATAAATGCAAAATAGTAAAAAACGATATTCCACCTCGCACTATATGTCATTTCAATAGACGACCATAATTGCACTCCTTGCGGTTTTCTTAAAATAGTACGCACTATATAAATCAAGAATCCGAGTAGCAGTCAGCTGCAGGACCTTATATTGGACAATCTTTGGAATTCAAGAAGCGGTAAATTATTCACAAAGATTAATCTAGTTAATGTCTTTTATTGGGTGTGCGAGTTGGATCCTAGATAAATGGTTTAGAAGCTTGCGATATAAAGACCTATATAGCAGACTCCAGGGAATCACGTGCAATGCAAGAAAGACATCGGAAAGAACCATGAAAGAGTGATAACAATTCCGTCCAAATAAGAAGACAGAAATTCGTTTGGTCATCAAAGTCGGGCTAATCGTATATGAGAAAAGTGATGATACAGGGAATGGTATTGAAGGCAATAGACCTTGGCCAGCACTACGCCTTTCTCTACAAATGAGCGCTCTCCTCGCAAAAATTAAAAAAACACCAAATAAAATTGATTAAATTACATACAGCGTTGTAACAAGCGACTAAATAATTCAGAATATTTCTAAACCGAATATTTATTTTTTGGTTTAGGTGCAACGAGCATAAACTGATTAAACAAAGGTAGGGCCGTTTAATAAAAGGTAAGGCTATATGCACTTTACGATTCGCACAGTTAAAAATATTTGTTCCTGCGGTGTCGAAATGACCTAGCTGCATCTTTCCTTTGTGGATCTGGACATTTTTGTCTATCGATATTGATGGCTTTTTTCTTATAGCAGACTTTGACAAGATTCTTCTTGCACGCCACACCGGACGCCCTAGATTGTCTGTACTCTAGAATGTCCCGAAGTGTTTTGGTTTGATTATAAAGTTCACGGTTGAAATGGGCGGTTATCTTTTCGCGTAGTTCTGTGAGTAGTTCATCATCGAGTATCGATTTCACTTCGCTGCGAGAAATCGGGGCCTGATTATCTTGTCCGTTTCTACTGGCGTCCTTCTTAGATGGCATGAAAATAATCAATATGCACTTTCTCAGCAGTAGAATTCAGAGAGCACTTCAGGTCATGTCCCATTTCATACGTTACTCTTCGACTCCTTCCTCTCCAACCTCGACATCTCACCAGATAATTTGGAATTTGCCGGCTTCAGTCAGGTTCGCTTGGATGCCAAAGTTCGAGCTGCATTTTGCACACAGACGTACCTAATTTCCTATGAAGGGCTCAGTGCTGCAGCCCCCACCCCGGTCTCCCTATTGGGCGGCCCTCTTGGAGTATCTCTAAAGGTTTGTCTCCACCGCCCCTTCCTTCTCTGTTTGCCCAATCTTTCCTTCCATATTTTACCGGATTTCCAAGAAAGGATGCAGTAACCATCAAGCGACTTCCAACCGGGTACTAGTTGGAACTGAAGGACTATCAAAAGCGGATAGGTCTTAGTGAAGACGGAGCCTGCAAGGAAGCAACCCGTCAACCACATCTTTGAACAATACGGCAGAGTCAGAAACCTAGGCATGATATCATCGACAGCTAGGACCTAACTTCCAACCTGGAGAACTCCATCAAATTCTGGAAAGATTTCACCAACAAGTCATAGTAGATCAACGGTAGATTTGTTAGCATTCTACTTTTTGGTGTATTTTCTTCCTCCATCTTTTTGAATTTCAAATTCATTGTCATCATTACCAAGTTATGGTCTGTGTCAACATCTGCACCGGGGTAGCTTGATGATTTATTCACACTATTTCGGTATCGCTTTCTAATGGTGATGTAGTCTATCTGGCATCGCATCCTATCTCCAGGACTCTTCAAAGTATATCCTCGTCCGAATTCTTGTTGAAAATTTGTTAGTTGATATTGTTTGCAGAAATTCACGAATATTTATCTAGATTTTTCTTGTTCCCAGTGCATATTCACCAATTACAGTAAAACCAGCTTAATGCGCATACCTATGGGCTGTAATAAATTATGCGTATTAAGCAGGTCTGCGTAATAAGCGGTTTTTAGTTAAATTGAAACTCTATTAGACTTACTATATACATGCTATACGTACAGTG
>JAUYWV010028343.1:0-16773 GCA_032274565.1 Nematoplana nigrocapitula
CATTTTATTATTTCATAATTTAAATATAATACTGATTACAAACCGATATTAATTATGAGGCAGTTATAGGAACCCTAACAACTCGTGGTGAAAAGCAGTTGCTGAATATGTGGTGTAAAAGTCTATAACCAGCATTCCGGTACCTTTTATTTTACTACTACACCCCTGCCGGGAGGGGTAAATTGTCTGTGTACACACATGTTTCCCTCTTTCAGTTCTATTTGGGGAAAGATTTGTCCAATTGAATGCGCTATACTCTCGCTATTCCAACAGATATGTGTTGACTTCAGGTCTAAATTCAACCATTTACTCTTTTATTCCAATGTAAGACAGCTCTCCAGCAGCAAGATCCTACGTTATGTGGTAGACCTAAGAACAGGATGGCCACATATCCTCGAAAATTTGCTCATACACTCGAATATACTCAAATTTTAAAATTATGCTGGAATATACTTAAATTTGTATGTTTATCCTTCAATTTAAAAAAATCAAAAAGGACTTCTAATGTACTTTTTAATATTATTGTTCCATTATTCCATTAGATATATCTATATTATATATAACATTCCTTTTCATTCCTTACTACATGCTGTATAAATGAACTATACATTTTATCAATATACAATTTTTTATTTAGTTAAATGTTCTTAATTTTTTGGGGGGAACTTATATATATATATATATACTCAAATTTTTTCAAAATATACTCGAATTTTATTTTTGATTTAGTGTGGCCACCCTGCAAGAATGGATCTGCAGATCTTTCTTGAATGATAAGAATCATTACCTTGCCACCATATTCCATGCGAAGACATAGATACTCAAAGTGTGCTACCTGAATGATATGTTCACATCAATGAATGAACTCAACATATTTTGATGATAATGAGGGGTTTAATATAATCAAGCTAGTCCTTGGTGGAGCATCTGGTAAACCTGTTATCTGAGTTTGATCACTATATCCCAGATAAGGTCAGGAACTCATTTGAAGCTAATATTGGTGACCTATCTGAAAACATTCAAGGGCTTCAAGATATCCTAATTGAGCTGAAGAACAAGGAGATGTTTTGCCAACTCCACACAAAGGTGTCATTGGACACCTTTTGGACACAGGTAAAACAAGAAAAGACCTCCATTGGTGCATAGGCCATGAAAATTCTTATTCATTTTTTGACTATATTCCTTTGCAAACAAGGATTTTTGGCTCTGACTGCCATCAAAACTCAGTCCTGAAACAAGCTTGAACCAATGCATCACCTCCATCTCTCACTCAGTAAGGGCGAACCACAGCTTGATGAAATAATGCAGCACAAACTGCAGTTCCACAGCTCTCACTAAATATATATATTTTTAATGTGTTCCCTGATCATTTGTGTTACTAGAGCATTGTTTTTCATATCCCAAAATAAAAAAATTACTTTTGTTGATCACTTTATCGATGCTTTGGTCATGAGATTTTCACCAGACCTGGATTTGGGTTGTGCCCAAAAAAGTTGAAGATTTACTGCAATAGACAAAAACTTGTAAGAATTTGCTGATGAGAAAGATTAAACAAATTATCTTATTATTTTAGTATCCTTAATATTTCTTTTTATAAAGGTACAATAACTGATTTTGAAATTTTTTTTAGAGTTTATTCATTTAGCATTGCAATCATCGCTATTCTGCAGAATTCATATTTATTATTTTGTAGAATATTGAATTTCGAATTCAAATTTATATTCTGCAGCATATTGATTTAGCATCGTAGTTAAAACATGTTTTTTGGGATATTTTCTGCTGTGGGCCTCTCACTTAGAAATTTTGCATCTCGTGGCTATTTTTCCCATGTTACCCATTGGTGTAGCATTTCTTTGAGTCATCAAGCATGCAAATCCGTCAAGAGAGTTGGCAGATAAATACCGGTCAGACATACACACATACATACATTTATCTAATTATAGATAGGATATAACTGATAAAGACTATTACAGCATCTTGAGAGAATATTGCCAAATTGACAAACTGGTTTTAAACATAGCTCATGGACAACGGACCATATTACAGTCCCATTTATATCTAAAGAATGCAACCATTTATTGGTTGATTGACTATATTAACTTTTTGATAATATGGCTATGCATTAAAAATGCTTGTATTGATTTCTTTTTTCAGCCCTATATAAAGGCAATTTACTAAGTCTTAATATATTGATTTATTACTAAATAATTTTCTAAATTAATTAACATTTCTTTGTAAAGAGACATGTTGTATTTTTTATTACTATCATTAAAACAAAAAATGTTTTGGATTTATTACTGACTTCCTTGGGAGCTGGCTCAGTACTGACTTCCTTGGGAGCTGGCTTAGTATTGACTTCCTAGGGAGCTGTCTTAGTACTTACTTCCTTGGGAGTTGGTTTAATACTGACTTCCCTGGGAGCTGACTTAGTACTGACTTCCCTGGGAGCTGACTTAGTACTGACTTGACTTCCTTGGGAGCTGGCTTAGTATTGACTTCCTTGGGAGCTGGCTTAGTACTGACTTCCTTGGGAGCTGACTTAGTATTGACTTCCTTGGGAGCTGGCTTAGTATTGACTTCCTTGGGAGCTGACTTAGTACTGACTTCCTTGGGAGCTGACTTAGTACTGACTTCCTTGGGAGCCTTGCTTACTACTGACTTCCTTGGGAGCTGACTTAGTACTGACTTCCTTGGGAGCTGGCTTAGTACTGACTTCCTTGGGAGCTGACTTAGTACTGGCTTCCTTGGGAGCTGGCTTAGTACTGACTTCCTTGGGAGCTGACTTAGGACTGATTTTCTTGGGAGCTGACTTAGTACTGACTTCCTTGGGAGCTGGTTTAGTACTGACTTCATTGGGAGCTGGCTTAGTACTGACTTCCTTGGGAGCTGGCTTAGTACTGACTTCTTTGGGTGCTGGCTTAGTACTGACTTCCTTGGTTAGTTGGCTTAGTACTGACTTCCTTGGGAGCTGGCTTAGTACTGACTTCCTTGGGAGCTGACTTAGTACTGACTTCCTTGGGAGCTGGCTTAGTACTGACTTCCTTGGGAGCTGGCTTAGTACTGACTTCCTTGGGAGTTGGCTTAGTACTGGCTTCCTTGGGAGCTGGCTTAGTACTGACTTCCTTGGGAGCTGGCTTAGTACTGACTTCCTTGGGAGCTGACTTAGGGCTGATGTTACGTTCTTGCCACTTGTACACTACAAAGATCTACTTCTGCAAAGTTGTATCCTAGTTGCTTAGTGGCTTAGAAGTGCTTAGATAATTTCACTTCTAGGATGGTGTCCAGTATCTGAATGGCTAACATTTGTATGGTGATCGGAGATCACTGATTCGATACTGTGTACGAGACCTAAAAAGGTCGAAACCAGTCCTGTGCTGTCTCTACCTGTGTTGGAATAGAAGGATAACAGTTCAAATGATCTCATGAATAATGTCATAGTTTTGTTCCCTTCTAACAAACTGGCGACAGTGATATTCTTTTAGAATGGCATTATTATTCTGAACTTGTAACTCCAGAGTACTTGAGTCCCATCCGGTCCTGTACAGCTCAAATCGTTTTCTCCCACAGATAGCCTCTCTGTCCCAGTCCAACAAGTTCGCATCTGCTGTCCTGCCTGCTCGAACAAGTTGGCATCTGCTGTCCTTCCTGCTCGAACAAGTTGGCATCTGCTGTCCTTCCTGCTCGAACAAGTTCGCATCTGCTGTCCTTCCTGCTCGAACAAGTTCGCATCTGCTGTCCTTCCTGCTCGAACAAGTTTGCATCTGCTGTCCTTTCTGCTCGAACAAGTTCGCATCTGCTGTCCTTCCTGCTCGAACATGGGTGGATCTGTGAGTCGCGGGGAGGACAACCAGGACCTCATTGACAAGCTCAAATCGAACAACCTGATCCGCACCCCAGAGGTGGAGCGTGTGCTCAGGCTTGTTGATCGGGCCGACTACTTCATGCCCAATCACCGCGATCAAGCCTACTCGGACAGCGCGTGGCGCGAGGGTCGAGTCCATCTGTCCGCCCCGTGCATCTACTGCGAGGTAATGGAACACCTCGAGTTGACTTCGGGCGTCTACTTCCTCAACATTGGCAGCGGGACCGGCTATCTGAGCACGGTGGCCGGACTGCTCATCGGTGAGTTGGAGTGGGAAATCCCGAGAGGAACTTTTGGGAATTTCGTGGCAATTTCTGGTTGCATTTGACATTTCTATGTGATTTTGTGGGAATTCCACGGGGAATTCTAAGAATTCTTTGAAATTTTATTGCGAATTTCGAGAGGAATTCTATTGAAATTTATATTGAGAATTCAGCGGGAGTTCTGTAGGAATTTCCATTGGAATTTTAAAAAAAATGTGATTTTACTAGGTCATCACAAAAGTATTTGTCATTCTAAAATTTACTTAGACATTGATGAACACAACCAGGCGCTCACTCTGGGACAGATCACTGAGTCACTGGCGATCCGCACCGTTGATAGCATTGACACCCCCAAGCCTCTGCTTGATACAAGGACGCTCTAAGGACAAGTGGCAAGGAGACACATCGGAAGAGTTGGCCGGGTGAGGAAGGCATTCCCAGCCTCCCATCTGTGCCGTGTCTTAGTGACCTCTCCAAGAGTGGGTTTCTAGGATGGAACTCATGGCCTGGATCCCCCGTTGGGAAAAATGTTTCGCGCTGATTATGTTGAACGACTGATGTTTTTCCTGTTCACCAATTGTTGTGATGAACAATGCCGCAAATACTGTGTGGATGGCGCTCGTATGAGGATTGGAGAGCAGTTTGATGGTAGAAGATGGAGTGCAAAGAAGTCGAGTTATCAGAGAAGGGTTTCAATAGTTTTTTTTCTCAACTCAACTTTTGCCTTTGTTGCTACGTCACTATCTACTGAGTTTGCAGTGTTTCTCGCTGCTATAGATTTCCTTTGAAGACTCAACTCGACAAGAGATGACGTCTCCTCTCATTCACGTCGTAGACTGACTCCATCCTCTTCTCTGGAGATTGCTGACTAGACTTGAGCAGCTGGCTGCTTTGGTGAGCTATAATTAGAAGAGGTGCAGTAAGAGGAAGAGGTGGAGGATATTTGTCGACTGGGAGCGCTAGCTAGCTGAATAGAGGGTTAGCCGGTGAGCGTATGAGGTTAGATTGACAACGAGATTGTGTGTGCGTGTGTGTGAGTGTGTTGTCTCTCCCATAGAATATCAATAAATTGAACGAATGATGCCCTCACGGTCGAGTAATGACACGAATATCCCGGTGTGTGGTTAATTATCTCCTTCAGAATATCAGATTGAAGCCAATTAAATAGTAACGAAGGGGGCGGGGATTTCTGCAGCAACATGCTGACCGAACTGATGGCAATACGATCTGCTGTAAGCAACATCCAAGTGGATGGAATAGAATCGGAAACCATCAGGAAGTACGGATATGTACTGACTCTAACTCAGGTCTGCAACTGTTGGCAAACGATCCAGAAGAACAAGAGATCCGCGTTGCACGTGAAGTTTGGCATCTGCTACAGACCATGGTGATTTATGGTGTCAGAGTGGACCTTCAGTGGCTACCCGGGCATGCTGACCTGGAGGAAATGAAAAGCACAATTTAGCGGCCGCGGAAGATTAACAAGATCTAGAGCTGGAAATGAGCAGTGCGATAACCGTATTGGCTCAGTTGTGCAAGAAATGGATGGAAACACGTTTCACGGCATCGAGGATGGTCCGCAAATCTCGGTCTAGCTGTCACCCATTTTCTTCAACATATACACATCCGACATCCCACCACCACCACCCAACACAAACCTTGACATGTACGCCGACGACATCACAACCCACGCATCACACTCTAACATCACCACAATCGAAAATAGACTACAGCTATATCTCAACGGCATACACTCATGGTGCCAAGCAAACAATCTCACACTAAACTCAGACAAATCTACTGCCACCCTTTATACACCCGACCCAGCACAATACAGCAAACAACTCATCCTCACAATAAACAACACGCAAATGATACCCACTGTAAAAAAAACAAATCCTTTGCCTCACCTTCGGCCCAAAACTTACATACGGCACTCACACACAACAAACAGTCACAAAAGCAAAGAAATTAACCAACATACTCAAGGCACTTGCATCCACCACATGGGGCAAATCAAAAGAAACAATCACATCCACCTACAAAGCCATCTCACGCCCAATCTTAGAATATGCAAGCACCATATGGTCACCAATCATCCCAAACAAGCAAACAAACCAACTCTAAATCATCCAAAACTCAGCACTCAAAACAGCAACAAGTAACACAGCTGACACCAACACACAACACTTACACGAAGAAACAAATGTCCTACCCATCAAAACACATCTCCCACTTCACGCTAACCAAGCACGCATACAAGCCCAAATCCAATCTCATCCACTTCACCCACTCTCGGAAACACTCCCCCCACCCAGACTCAGGAAGTCCACAATCTTCGACAACGACGGCTACACAACACATAAACTCCCAAACATCACCCCAGACACACTCAAACAGAACCTCCAACAATCTCACACCAACGCCGTATCACAATATCTCCAACAAAGTCATCCAAACACAAGCACCTAACATCCACCACACAAAAGAAACACTCCCGAGACACACACGAAGGACACTCTCACAACTCCGCACCAACAAATCACCTCTCCTCCAAACATACAAGCACAAAATAGACCCCACACAGCACACATCCCCAACATGACCACTCTGTCATATACACACACGCAACACCTTTTATCTTGCACCCACCTACACACCACTCTCACCCTCTTTCGCTCTAAACTGAACCCTCGAAGCGGCAGACCTCGTCGCCAGATGGAGAAGGGCGACGGAGAAGTGGGGGCCCCAAGCGCAGTCCACTAAGACGCGTCGGGGGCGAGGTCAACTACAACAACAACCCGAGGGAGAGGGACTTGTTCCCTCCCCCCCTTGGTAGGACTCCTCGGGAATCAGGATCCACCCCAACCTCCTATCTCTGACCAGCAAATACGATTCTCCGGAGCAGAGAAGGCTCGCGGCGTCAGAGACGATGGACGCTCTCCCACCGGCCGACGTCCAGATATGGACTGACGGCTCAGCCACTTGAAGGAATCAGGCATGGTGGAGGGGGGATCGGCACCTGCAATGATTAGGGGGATCCGCCAATCCACCATCAGCTTCCCAGCCGGCCGCATCACCTTTCATTCTGAGGCCATAGCCTGCCTGAAGGGCTCGAGAACGCCCTCGAGCTTGCTGACCTCCCGGCCCTGTCTGGGATCCGTCTCCTCTCGGACTCCCCAGTCCCTCCTCCGCCGGCTCAAAACGGGAGCTTTTCGTCAGACCTATCCCACTTGCCAGAAGATTTGGAAGGCCCTCTTTGCCTTGTCTACCACCCATAGGCAGGAAATCGACCTTCAGTGGGTCCCCGGCCACTGTTCGATCGACGGAAATGAGGCCGCTGACTCGTCCGCTCGTGCGTGAGCCGGCCTTGACCAGGTCGCGGACATTGGCCTCCACTCCGCGCGAGTGGCTATCTCTTGCGCTTCCCTTGAAGCCCCTACCCGCGCTTACCTAGACGACCCCCACTGCACCACCCATCGTTCTTGCCTCTCTGCCTCCCTCCCATCTTCTTCCCACCTGTCCCGCTCTGATGACACTGCGTTAGCCCAGCTGCGCACTGGGCATTCCCCCCTTCTCCAATCTTACCTCTTCCGTATTGGGAAGTCGGACTCCCTCACATGACCTTTCTGCATGGAGGCCCCCGAAGACTTGACTCACCTTTTTCTTCTCAGCCCAGCCCACTCCAACGCCCGGAACTACTTCCTGGGAGACAGTCCATCCCTGGACATCCTGTCGGACGGATCCTGTGCTCTTCCCTACCTAAGGGAGATCGGGATGCTGACGCCCCCCCCCCTCCGACCGGGAATAAGAAAGAAAGGAGGAAATGTCACGAAGACAGCTAATGAAAGAGTTCGGGTGGCACTGGGTGCTTTCTGTTACTTAACGCGGCAAAGAGAGAGGTTATGCAAAGGAGTATATTCTTAAGAGGTACAGTGCAGCTGTCAGGAGGAGGCGGTTAGCTTCCGATGTGGGAGGCCGCTGACTAGAGACATCTATACGGGATCGTTGGGTAGTAAGCCCCCCGGAAGTGTTTAAATCTGCAGAGGTGGCATAAGGAGAAGAGAAGACTGGAGTGACGTAGCGGTGGTATTTGTCAGCAATCCATAGCTCGTTCCCTGATGATAATGAGGTAGGTTATGACACCGCCATAAGAACAGACCCGGTTACCTTCAAAATTTTAAAATCGTATATTGTCATACAAAATCGTACTCAACGCCAAATGTTCAAACTGCGACTACTACTGTATAAACACCTAAAAAATTTAAATGTATTTATGGGCATTATGCACACTCGATTGGAACTTGAATAAAACATGTCTTATATATATAAACAATATAAGTTGATATTGGTAATAAAATAAGACCTATTCTAACATAGTGAGATATTGTTTTCAAAAATAATTATCTCTGTAAAGCAACTCAAATAAGTCATAATCTTTTGTACGTATAATTATGGTCACATAAACTTTCGGACCACAAACATGGAAACTTATCCAAAAACTACATGATGATTCCTATTATCAACGACTTCAACTTTGTGTAACAATTCATCATTTAAATGCATTTTCTCGGTGAGATACTTGCAAGCCCGAGAGTCGAAGCTTCGAAAAGTATCATAAAAATTTCAATTTCTATCTCTCATTTTCTCTGCTTCAATTTTTCTGCTAAGAAAGTTTCTTGCGGCAGTACCAATCAATAAATCATAGTTAGCTCATTGATTTTGTAAATGAAACTTCACCTCAATTATGGTAAATAACATTGTGCTGAGGGCTTCACAAATTTTACAAAGGTATCATCTATAAAAAACAAAGAAGAGCTTTTCGAGGACCTTACGACTGCAAATATTCATTTGTTTCACTTCAGGATTTGAGCGAATATTGGAGATTTGTGAAAACCATTGAGCCAGTGTAGTCTTGCTGTCACCAACTTTGCGTTCTACCTGTCATCATGAAAAAAATTTTTCAACGCCTCCCAGTTTTCTAAGATTCGATCGAGACACCTTAATACGTTCAACCAACGTGGTGGTACGTGTTTCATGATACGATGACGTTCAAAACTGTACAAAATTTTAAACTTCTCTAAGGCTGTCTGTCGTTTGCTAGATTTTTCGAACAATAAGTTTCAACCAAAATTTCATCCAACATGAACGGTGGAGCATATCATTTTAAACACAAAAATTTATCGTATTCAATTAGATTTCTAATTAAAATCTACAATGACAGATCGAGGATTTTCTGATAGGCGCCCCCAAAAGTACGATTCGCAATATAAGATATTTCTATCTAATGCAGCTTAAAACGCCGATCGATATTACTTTATCCTCACATCTCGCGTCTCCTATTTGTACCTACACGCCTAATAGATAGCGCGAACCAGTGACCAGTCTACAGTATATACAACCAGCGAGCTTATTCAAAGTCTATGGGTGGAGGGCCTAGATTTGCAGTAGATAAGTACACAACTGATAGTTTGCAGCAATACCAGCCCTGGACCTGTTGAATATATAGCTTCAAAAAATTAAATTATGAAATTATGAAATATCGTAGTTTATACATAAAAATCGTAACATACCTATTCAGTCTTTAAAATCGTGCTAAATACGAACAGTAACCAGGCCTGTAAGAAACAAACACCTGCCTGGAAACACCCAGGTTTACCGTAGACCATCACAAGTGACTAGAGGCTGGTTTTCAGACTGCTATACTATACTGCACTTTCATGTTCGGGAAGGAACGGAGGCGTTTGCACTTGACTTACGTAATCATGTCCGCGCGTGTTGTTCTCAGACACCACCTCCGGTGCCATGTACTCCAGGGTGCCGCAGTGGGAGTAGGTTCGCTGTTGCCCGGCCTCCGGTGTCATCACCTTGCTCAGGCCGAAGTCGGTGAGAACAATGTGACCTTCGAAATCGAGGAGAATGTTCTCCAATTTGATATCGCGATAAATGATGCCCAGCTGAAAAACATGGATGGATCAAACAACAGCTATGAGGGCTAAGAACAAGTACACCAAAATCGAAACTATTGCTTGATTTAAACGGTGGAAACAGTGTTTCATTTTCTGTTGATGTTTGATCATTTGATGCATGTAATCAGGGAAACAAAATATTTCCTCTCGCTCTTAAATTCCTCTCTCTACTTTGGTAAGAACCAAGAGCTTTGGACGATGCACCGCGTCGTATCTTGCTTTTTTCATCAGGAATTTTAAAATCACCCGTATTTAATTGCATTCACAGTACACACATTCGATTTGTAGATATTGATTTTGTTTAGCTGAACTACTGGTGATCCAGCTAATTTTTCAAATTCTTGAAGAGGGAAGCTGCGTTTCGGATTACTGTCTGGCATCAACCAATCAGGAAAGAAGGAATTCCCAAAATTCAAATATTCTTCTGGACATATTGTATACAGTGATATGCATAGTAATATATAAACCACTAGTGATTTGTTAACGTTTGTCTTGAGGGGTACGCTGTGTTCTATAAATAGAACAACGGCGATTCGTGTCATAAAATGTGCGAAACATAATTTTTTTGGGAATTACTCTGTAACTAAATCGCGCAGGCGTCAATTATTCCTTGCTTTTAACGTTAGGTGTCATCTTTATAGTTCTATTAATATCTCTCGATTACAAATGTGAAAAAATCGTATTACAGCTTGAGGTACTCCTGTTGGATACGCAAAGCTTTGATTAATCTATGGCCCAACCCTGAAGTTAGCAGAGTCAATAATGATAGAGGGAGAAAATCGCTGATCCCTTTTTGGGCCTGACAAACCACCATACAACGTTTTTGGCTGTCCTCAAAACAGCACAGCCGAGAGACTGGTAAATATATCTGTAGTTGTTGTGTAACAATTTTTCAGGAAGAGATCCCTGGATGCGTTCAAACGGCAAATTTGTCCTACAACCAGGTCATGGCTTTTTATAAACATCGCGCAGGATACAAGCATGCCAGTCTCACCCTAGCTCATTCAAAAAGCGCGCACACCAACACACATACAGTATGCACAACATACAGACGCACAGACACACTTGCACGCAGACAGAGGAGAAATAAAGTGACAGAGACAAAAACACTAATGAGAATGTGCAATTACGATGCTGCGTCAGGCAGTGACAGTGCTTAATTGCATCGTATTAATACAATCTATTTTCTTGTTCTCCAAAAGGTCGTATCCCGCTAAGTCCCAGGGTTGGCTGTCTGGATCTTTTACCGTCAAAGAAACCTGTTCTGGATATCATCATCCACTAGTGTTCCGGCCTGCATGTCCTGTTTGATTTTTTCTCTCCAGAACACAAAATTGATCTTCTTATCAATGTGGTCTACATATATCTTAGGTTTCAGTCTTCGCTTGGCATTTTCTGTCCTTTGTGACCCCAGTGAGTTCCCTCCATTTGATCCATGCTGCTGTCAGTCCTATAACAATTCTAGCTCTGATTGCAGCCTCAAAACCCCCTTCTCACCTATTGTTAATCCAAGATATTTAAACTTTACTATACTTGTTTCAGGCTGACACTATTCTTATATCTATTGTAGTACCTCTTCTGTTTCTGATCATCACTACTGTCTTTTCGGTTTGGTGGTATGACTAGCTTGATTAGTTTTTCAGGTGCGTGTCGCTTTTTGTAGCGACCAATATACTGGATCTTTGGGGAGTTGGTCATATGCTTTGTTCAGGTCAACTTATGTTGTAAACAGATCTTTATTCTTTTCTAGGTACTTTTCCTGCAAGTGTTTGATAATGAAAATAGTATCAATTGTGCTGGGCAAAAACCAAAACAAAATTAGCGAATTTGCGGAGTATATCTATAACATCGAATCTGGAAATCGCAAAAAGCTCAGCTGCTAGGTGCCACTAAGTAACCATCATCTGAATCTTTCAAACTCCGTATTCTCTTACACTTGAGCTGTCTATGTCCAGGGTGTTGACTGGTTGGTATGTCGAACATCCATCTGCAATTTAATCAATTGCCCCATGTAAAAGTTTTCATGTCGATTAGAGCCGGCAAAGATATTGATCACTTTGTCTCTGTCAACTCCACATCTGTGATCTCCCATCCAGTTGCGCAATGAGTTTTTGATAAACTTCATCGTGCTGAAAGTTCGTTCTGGTGTGCAAGCAACACTAATCAATAATTTAATAATAAATAAACCAAGATATTTTCAAATATGCAGCTTTTTATCCCAGTCTCAATTCATTTCGATGTCTTCTGATTGTGTTGTTGCTCCTTGGAACTACTGGACCGAACTGAGTAAAGGGCTGCGTTTTATTTCAAAATCTCACGTAATTTTGCGTATTTTTATTTATTCACAAATGATTAATTACCCCCCACGTAATGTAAAGCAATGGGAAAATCAATCTAATTGAAGAACCTCCTATTTGAAATCAATGACCGATAAAAATTACACAACTGTTATCGTTTAGATATTTTTTAATACCTCAGTAGACATAAAATTGTGTGATTATATTAAATTACATTTTTACCAGGATAATTGTAAGAAAAATGTTGCGTGCAATGTGCAAAACTATTGAAACTAAATAGTTTCTCAACAAAAATTCTAAGAAAAACAAAAATCAATACAAGAGAACTGACTAATCAGTTTAAGTATGGGAGGAATTTGATATGTGACTTTCTACTTGACTAGATAGCTATCAACTTCCGCCGAATTTCGAATGTTACGACAACAAAGGAGACTGAATAGTACATTCGGCGCTAATGCGGAAATGAATACTTCACAGAAGCGTATACGGTAGTGATTATCCCAACAATAATTTTGAAACAAATTTGTTAGAAAATTGCTAAAAAAAATTTGTTTGTCAATAATAAAAATACCCTTTGAGGGGGAATGTGCAGCGAATATGAAAGACACATGTGTGAACGGACGAAGCAAAGGCGAATAAATGTTTCTCGTTTTGTACCGGGTACTATAGTATAGAGTCAATCCAGACCTAACTTATTATGCTCATTAGCATTACCATTGGAATTGTATACTACGCGCTACATATGTGTGTAATTAGAAACCCAAATTTTCAGGCTTTTCTAACGAGCCTCACTGCACGCATTGGATAACAAACTAAAATGATTTATGAAAGTGCGCCTTGGCATAATGAGAACCTGGACAATATTTCGGAAAATGTAAACTTCGCCACTATCTCTCTCTCTGCTTCTCTCTCTCTCTCTGTCTGTCTGTCTGTCTGTCTGTCTGCCTCTCTGTATGTCTGTCTCTCTCTCCGACTCTCTTTCACACTCTCTCTCTCTCTATGTTAACCTCGGAGAGGTTGCTTTCTTAGCATTCAAGTATCGGATATCAACAAAAGAACTGCATCTGGAATCTGGATTAACCGTGGCAGAATACAGATCACTTGATACATATTTCCCAAATGCATTAATTGAGAAAATACAATACTCTGTCTCATGGAATAAAACTTTATTGTTTATTGTTATACTTTATTGTTCTAATATATTGTTATATATAATCTCGGAAAGCTGAAATTTAATATCAAATACATGAACTGGCAGTTAACAATAACGTCAAATGAGGATAAAACTAGATGAAGGTTGAAAGAAAGCCGTCTCCTAGAGCACGATAAAACCAATTCTTCTTGAAGGTCACTTCTACACAACCTGCAATTCTATTAAAACCAGAACCAACTCAGAACTAACTCTGCACAAAACAAGTATGAAGCCTATATTTTTGTTATAAGTCTCGGTCGAGGGAGCGCGTCAGCGCCCCAACCTCCTAAAGGAAAAAGAAAGTAAAGAAAGAGAGATGAGAGAGAGAAGAGAGGAAGAGGCAGACAGGAGAGGTGAGGTGTGAGAGAAACCATAGATCCTAATAGGAATGTAGCACTTTTCCTGTCGGAGCAGGATACCCTGAACACGGGGACCTGAAGCGTATATGCATATTACTGCTCGGCATTTTCCAGGAGGTCTGCCAACGACGTAGTTAAACTTAAAAATCCCCTTTGACATTCCGAAAATGGGACATATTTGATTAATAGGTACCACTTATTTGGTAACATTTCCTCGGCTGAGGGGAAGCTGATATGATTTAACCATGTTGCCCTCTCCTGTGAGTGGTTTGGCTTGCCATCAGTATAGAAAGGAATCCAGCCTTATTTATGACGGCACCGATATCCAGGTGGGCGGCGCTGGGCTATTTATTGCCTGGACAGTTTTTAATTGTAGAAACCAGTATCAAAGAACAACTTCAAGTATCTGATGCATCGCTAGAAGTGCTGGTATAGAGGAAAAGAAGCAGTGAGTCAGAGAAATTGACAGCGTACTGCATGATACGCGCGTCTTATTAATTTGATGCCAGCTGCTCCGGCAGAATTACCAGAGCACCTACATAGTTTTTACCGAAAGGTGCAGGACAGAACAGGCATCAGATGTGCGGAAAGAGAAGCCTTCATAATGAGACTATGACTTTCCATTTCCGTCTTACCAGTTGACAAATATGCCTGTGATATTAAGTTAAACTTTCACCATATCTGATTTTCTTCCCCTATCGGTGTCATATTTGTACGAGGGTCATGCCAAAGGAAGTGTAAATTCGTCCATAAAAAAATCATTTATGCCTTGACCCACACGACAATTGGTGAAAAAACAATCTAAAAACATGATTAGCTGGTCAAGTCTGAGTGTTTCCTGCAGACAATTGGCCTCACGTGATTCTCTGGTCAAGTCTTGGTGGTTCTGGCGGATAATTCGTATCACGTGATTTTGCAGGACAACCAAATAGAGCTAGCCCCTGAAGGTGATGCCTGTGGTGGAACAGCAAAAACGAAAACAATGCCTTGGTGGTCCGAAGAACAATGCAGCGCCTCAAGGATAGGCCATCAACGCAGCTTATCGCCAGTGCCTCAGTGACCAGTCCAAGGCGAAATTAGAAGATGGACTCCGCATGACCGGGTTCCCCGTTGCGTAAAAATGTTTATAGAAAAGATGGAATTGTGTAGAATGACTGATGCTTTTAATCTCGTTCTTTTCAACAATTGTCTTCTTGATCAATACAAAAAAAACTTTTAATGCATGGTTTCGGGTAACCCTCGTTTCACATAAAATCCCATAATGCAGACATGGCAAAAATGTTAAAATGCGCCCCCGATTTAATCCGGCATTTCCAGAGATATCTCTAGCTAGTATTTTTTCTGTCCACAATATTGTATTTTGCAGTCAGCACCGCAGCTAGAAAGTATTCATTTGGTTGGTGGTTGCCTGTTCTGTTCGATCAATCTATAAAAAATGCTGAAATTTCGTACGACCAAGGTATTTGGATGTTGTTGTTGTGATGGAGATATTTAAATCTAGCAGAAAGTGTTAGATTTCAGTTACAAATCAATATTCACCTAATTAAATCGCTCTATCTACGCTTCTACATTGCAACCTCATAATTTTGAATTGATAGCACCATGTCTACTCCCCCCCCCCAACTTCGATACATGTTTTAAAGTTATCCCACTTAGTGCGAATTAAGAATGCAAACAACCATCCTATATTTCACATTTAGTAACTGTTTTATTTATCGTCTTCCTTATAGCTGTATAATTTCCAACGTATATCGCTAATTTATCAACTGGAAAATACTAATCCATCTTCCCCATTTTCCCTACTTTTCTGCTGCACCCGTTTCCAGTTATCAACAAATTCACGTAAAGGCTCCATGTTGGATGCTATTATAGGCATACATCATAAGTGTAGTTTCCTAACGATTTATGATTGAGACAACACATGGACAAACCTTACATGCATGACCGGTAGAAAGAAACACGTGGCATTGCACCATCGTTAAGTGAGGCAGTGAAATTAATCATTGGACACTACATTTCACTGAGGCGATGAAACAGGTTATATAAAAGGGCATTAAGAAGAAATTGTTGTAAAATCGTAAACAGTAAAAAAATGATTCGCGCCGAGTAACCATCGGGCGAGTCTGTCGATACAATTTACCTGGTATAAGAGTTATCAGGAAATACAGACATGGTATGGAAGAGTATATATGAAGCAACGTTTAAAAGAAGCTGAACAAATTTGAGAAAACAATTTCATTGAAAAAGAAAAATTAGGATTAGAAGACTGGGTAAAACTACAAAGAAAGTAAGGTGGTTATATTACCTATGAATGTCTTAGTCCGACTAAGGTAAATAAATTTTGGCCGATTCATACAAGCAGTTATTCGAGATAGACAAATAAAAAACCGGCAAAAAGCAAATTAAGGAATAGCATTTGAATTAACATTTTGAAATGCTCGTTAACTTAACAATTGTGGAAAATTAGTCGGACAACATTTTCTTAGTCACACTGTATTTGATTAGTCAGACAACTATTATCTTAGTCACATTGCATTGGCTTAGTCGAACAACATATATCTTAGTCACAGTACAATTAATTGTCTTAGTCGGACAATATTTATCTTAGTCATATTGCATTTGGCTTAGTCGGACAGTATTTAGCTTAGTCACATTGCATTGGCTTAGTCGAACAACATACAGTATATCTTAGTCACATTATAATTGTCTTAGTTGGACAATATTTATCTTAGTCACATTGCATTGGCTTAGTCTAACAACATATATCTTAGTCACAGTACAATTAATTGTCTTAGTCGGACAATATTTATCTTAGTCATATTGCATTTGGC
>JAUYWV010028454.1:0-16773 GCA_032274565.1 Nematoplana nigrocapitula
CGAATCTCGTATTAGGGAGAATAGAGAGAGGAACGACCTCACCCGTTTGTCTTCGCTTCGTCCACTTGTCCCAGAGTATCACACGGAGTTCACGAAACTCCAACAGCTCACTGAGTAAATCCACAGACGACCGGGATCGAGCGCTAGAATGGGAATCTTGTAGATACGCGAATCTCGTATTAGGGAGAATAGAGAGAGGAACGACCTCACCCGTTTGTCTTCGCTTCGTCCACTTGTCCCAGAGTGTCACACGGAGTTCACGGAACTCCAACAGCTCACTGAGTAAATCCACAGACGCCCGGGATCGAGCGCTAGAATGGGAATCTTGTAGATACGCGAAATCCTGGTCACGGCACCAATGAGAAACACGTAGTTGTGTCAAAGAATCAACTTTATTCTCAACATCAACGGTACGGTAGCAGTTAAGCAGTTAAACTGATTACCAGCTGCCAACGGTAACTGGCTGTGACGTCAACGTAAACACAGTTCATTAAATCACAGTTCATATCGATTACCAGCTGCCAACGAGAACTGCCTGTAACTGGCTTTGACGTCAACGTGAACACAGTTCATATCGAGTTTCACACTCCACAATTGCAGCAATGTTGAAAGTTGTAAATTTTCGGCAAGATATTTTTGAAACAGAGAAAAATAGAGCTACCAAAACACATGAATAAATCATAAGCGATACTAATGTCCACAGGCTGCACACTCGATACAAACATACAACACCTACATGACAAATACAAGATCCTCTCTATTGAACAAAACCTCAAACTGAGCACCCTCTCCTCCACCGGACTCAAGAACCTGCTCCCATCCGATACAAAAAGCAAACCATCTTTCATAACCAATCATATACCACAAACATCGACACACCACCAGCGGAAACCACACAAGACACAATCAGACATAACATGAAGACAATTCGCACACGCATAGTAAACAATTACGTCACACGGCGCCCATAGAACAAAATTGTCAACCGACAACCACCACCCATTAACAAATCGGAACCAGCACTTACACGACACACACGCAGAATTCTCTCACAACTCAGATCCGACAAATCTCCACTCCTCCAACATTTCTTAGACTAAATCAATCCCGCCATATACACATCTCCACTCTGCCCACTTTGCAAAAACACACCCACATAATACGCATCACCTCTTTACATGCACCTAGTTTAATACTATCCTTACTCTCGATCTTTGAACGGACCCCGTCCGGGCGGTGGCGCTGCTGAAGCAGTGGGGGCCGGGCCAAGATTGGCTGGCCTGGAGAGCTGGGCGGCGGACCCCCTTAACACTTGGCTTTGGGGGAGGGGTCGCCTACGACTACGAGCAATAAGAGATGGCTCCTTTCTTTCTTGGTTGCCTCAAAGTTTTGTCGCAGTGTACTCGACATGTAGACTATATGGTAGGTATTCTTTGCAGCCACAATCATGGGAGGATAGCAGCCAGTTTGGTGCAAAAGCCCGTACGCAGCGTAAGGGCGGCTGGAGATGTCGTCAAGTACTTGCGGAGAATGGGTCGGGTGGAGCCCCCACTCGATCCCGTCAATATCCCCGGAGCCCCGGGGCAAGGCGTGGTGTGAGCAGAAGAAGAAGGGCGGCTGGAGATGATGGCGGAGCAATCGATGGACTACTGTGATAGTTGAGCGGCATGATGCTATTGAACCCTTTCTTGAAGAGAAAGGATGGGACTTGTCCTTCCAAATGACGGGGAGTTCCTCTTCCAGAGTTAATAGGGCCGGGACTTTAGACTGTAATTTATAACGTGTTTTGGGCAGAAAGGGAGTGCAGTGCGGTGAGGAACAAATCCCGCCTTTTCAAGAGGGCAACTATCCTTTGTAGCAGAAGAAAATAAGCCATCTATATGGTTGTGAGGTATGACACATCCTTCATGTCTTCCTTCGCTGTCTTTCTGTAACGGACTCCCGTCAATTCGAGGAATGAGATCGATGGGGAGACGACGAAAGTGTGAACCGAGACATGGCATGGCCCATCTGTGTCTCCCGGTTCTCTATACTTTGAAGCCATCAGTACGGTTAAAATTATGTTATTGGCGCAAATGAACCCATGTATATAGCAGTCAGAGCAAATGATATTCACCCAGCCAGCTAGTCCGGATCCAAATGGATTTCTCCTTTTTTGCCGAGCAGGCAGTGCCAGCGATATATAGTGAACTCTGGCCCACCATCCCAAAAAAGTTTAATCAACTACATAAAATAAAAAATAAATGGATGACTGGCTGTGTATTCCTTTGTTGTTTGGTGAGTATTTTTGTCTCAGGTTTCTGCCAGTTAGGGCTAAATGTCATTTTTAATTGTTAGAGCTGGCTGCGAACTTATTGTGTCTCGCATGCGGCATTCTGCTGGCTCAGTTTCGCTAACAGGCTATAATTATCTGTATAGAACTTGCTTTTCAACTAGCCAACAACCTGGGTAATTATTTCCGTCCAGTTAGTTACTGTCGTTAGCATCTTACCAACCACTTGGTGCTGGAAATATTTGTATCACATAACTGTGTGGGAATTTTTTTAAATAATCTTATTCAGCGAAATATGCTTCGGTTGACGTCATACTTTGGGCTTAATTGGGCTAATTGTTCTATTTAGTGTACCGATCAACCTTTTCATCTGTCTTCCTCATTATCTGGTCCTTTTTGTCTATCGGGTATAGTTTATTTTTGTAATGCGATCTTGTTCCATTTTCTCTTCTATTTCGTAACTTATTATGACTGTTGGTTAGTTCACAACATAGGTTCTAGATGGTGGAGCAGACATAAAACAGTTTAGAGGTTTACCAAGAGGCCTACCAATGAGGGACTTCCCGGAAAGAAGTACTCACGAAACACCAGAGTTCTCGCATTGGATACTTTTGGGGGAAAATCATCTACAGTATACTGCTCTCTCCTGTATGTGGAACAAGTATTGTGTATAGGAGTTTGGGGAAAAAACTACTTCAGAACTGTAAATCTTACAAATATATTATGTGTATGTCATGATTGCTTTAGTCTTTCTGTGTGAGACACTTTCAGAGAGTCACCCAGTCTCACGCCGTCATTTCTGCTTCTTTTTCTTGCTCATTTTTTCTTCTACGTTTTTTTACCTCCTCCTTGTATTCTTCTTGTGGACTGGGTAGATTTTAAAAATTGTTGTTTGTATAGAATGTCACCTGCTCAGAACAAATGCAGATTTGCTCTTCTCCTTTGTTTCTGTGATCATATGGTTTGCTCCCCAAGCAATTCATCAGGTACTGTCTGTGGATACTTCTCCATGCGACCTGGTGGCCGTGAACGTAGTTGGCTGGGGTTACCCGACCCCTTCCGGTGGATGGGGGAGAGACAGCGCGCGGCCGCCAAGGCCCAGTAAACCGGGAAACTCCCCACGGCCGTCTCCAAAGATCGATGAGGCCCACCGTCTCGCCAAAGATGGCAAGGCGTAGAGCCGAAGAAGATGGAGAAGAAAGAAGCAGACGAGAAAGGTCCTGCTGGCCTTCTCCGCAGGAAGGGCAAGAGGGGGAATCGGATTGACCGATCCGGTGGAGGTAAGATTCAGGGAGGTTGGAGTGCCCGTTTCAGCGAAGGCACGAAAACTCGCAACGGGAATAACGGGGAAGGAGAAGTATTTTGAATCTGGTGGTCTAGGAGTTTGTTGCGCAGAGTAGACCGCCAGGAGGAAAGAGGAGGATACACAGTAAGAAATTGGAGTCGGCCCTGTCATTGCCCCGAAGGGATGAGTGCCCCGGAATCCATTGATGGTTTACCGTTACACCCAGATAGAGTGGAGGTTGGAAGTGAAAAGAAGGGACGGCCCCGAGTTCAGAAGGGATAGGGGTGACAGAGTCCGAGAGGACTCTGATGGAAATGAATCAGCAGATGTCTCTCTGTTCAACCGCCCAGGTCAGGGCCGCGCGGATTGATGAGATCTTCGCGATGAAGCTGGAGCACTACTCTCCCGCCGGGAGTGAGAGATTATCGCTCTGGTCGCACAGGTTGCAAGAGATCGTTGCGCCATGCGCCAGCGCCACCCTTTCCGTGCTGGCCAAGCACAGATCCGTCGGTCCACATTGTCAAATGACAAGGGGACAGCTCATTGAGAAGAGCGGAGGCTGCGCTAAAGCGAACTGGGAAAGGTCAAGGCGCGAGCATGGGACAGAAAGCGAGAGTTTGGCGGTGAGGTTGGACACGGGACCATGGTGGGATAGGGGAGATGAGACTAAGGGGGTCACGAGGAAAAGGATCAAGCTGGCGAGTGATGGGATAAGAGATAGAGAAATGACGTCAGGAGGAGCGAGATAAGAGACGCTGGCGTGAATGAGATGTCGCAAGATCCGAGAGTGGGTGGAAAGTTGGGAGGCGACGAGCCTGTCGAAAGTGGAGAGAGATTGGTGGGTGAGAGTGGTGTTGATGGTGGGAATGTCTGATTCTAGGTGAAGGAGAGTGGTAGTAGTAGAGGCCAAGCAGCAGGAGATAATCCTTCATGCTTGGTTGTGGGCAGTTTTTAGAAGGCAAAAGTCTTGTAGACAGCAGCTAAAGACTCTTTAGAAGAGCCCCAAGAGCGGTGGGAGATGACTTTGAGTAGAAGAGAAAAGGTGACGCCCAGAAAGGTAGGGGTGGGGTTGATGGGGAGAGGGGAGCCGTTGAGAGAAAGGAGTGATTGGAGGTGGACTTGACGAGAGTCCATGGAGAAGAAAGAGACCTCACATTTGGAGGGGTTGAGCGGGAGGCGCCGTTTATCAGACCAGGCTGCTATGTTGTCCAAAGCCTCCTGGACTGAAGATGTTGTTGTTGTTGTTGTATTGCCCCGCAGCGTCTGTCGACATTCTCCAAACCTGGCAGAACTGGGATGAAATATAGTCAACGAAAAGAAGGAATGATTTGGAGTCTTAAATGCCGGAGAAGTTTCGGAGGAGTCTGAAGACGTTGTGGGAATGGGTACGGGGGTTGAGAGAGGAGACGGTTGCCTGGCGTATCTGGTCCTGGATTTGGCGATGGTTGTTGTGGCGTGCCTGTTGGCGGAAATTTAGGCGGCCCGGTGTTCATTGTCAAAGTGGGCTTTGGAATTGGCTCTGCGGCGAGCGGAGACAGCTTCCTCCACTTCCGATGACCACCAGACTTTGAGAACCTGTCACCTGCGCCCAAAGGCAATAGTCTCTTCCGTCGCGTTCAGAAGAAGAGAGTTAAAAGAGCGGGTGGCATCGTTTAGAGAGGGTCTGGAAGAAATCAGAGGAAGGACGGTTTTGAGAAACGAGATTGGTGAAGGAAGTCCAGTCACTCTTTTTATAGTTAAGGCGGGTGGCTGGCTGTTGGGAGAAAAGGGGAAGAGAAAGGAACAGAGATAAGAATTTTAAAGCTGGTCGCATCCTAAGTCCTCTAAAGTAGACCAGGAGCACCGATCTGCAAGAGCGGCTGGGGCAAGAAAGATGTCAGGGGAGGAGCGTGAACCAGAGGAGGGTCGCCTGAGAGGGGTTGTTGAGGCATGTGAGGGTCGTGGAAGTATAGTCGTCACACTGATAACCTTTGTCGCTTTAATAATTCTGCAGTCTTGCGCTCTGCTTATATAAGACGAATACATTATTTACACGTTGAGGTTTACCGTCGGCGTGGTGTAAACAAATGTAGTTGTATCGTTCTACTTGCCTTATTGTCTCTGCTTGTTGACTTGGAGTGCTTTACTGCATCGTCTGACTGCGTCAGTCAATCGCCTTCGACCGCCTCTTTTTCCTATATCTAGGCGTTTCTTTTCTCTTGCACAGTTAATGAAAGAACACTTGAATCTATACAAAACACCTACGTATACCCGAAGACTGCACGGCCAATTGTTTTAACACTTCGTGAGAATTTTTAGAAAACACACATAGTCGATGTATTGTCACTATTACTGGTATCAGTAGTAGGTCATTTTCCTGGCAATTGCTTAGAAAGCCAATCAGCTGCTGTTTTCATGGCAACAGTAAGGTATCTGGACATGACCGATATTTTAACCTTTGGCGGGTTGCATGTTGCCTTCCAGTGTAGTTCCTTCCCACACCTAGTGGCGTATAGGGCGGCGCCGATCTCCATGTCATTCCTGCAGTTGGTGGCAAGTCAGCCGGCAGCACAGCGTGTTTGACTCAGCCGGGACGCGAACCCCCGAATTCACCCCATGTAAAGCAGCCGTGTTAACCGCTGCGCCACATACGCTATATTGCCTACGAGTGCGTATAGAAAAAAAATTGCTTCTCATTTCAACTTTAATCTGCTTGAAAATTTTCGTTTTAGTTTTCAGAAGATCTATTTGTCACACTGAACAACCGGGCTGTCCATGAACCTTGTTCGTTGTTGTACCAACACCTTCTCCTTTTGTGTTTTCAGGTGCAAATTCGTCCATGGAATTTGGGTGACTCCGACTACGTGATGGACGGTTCGCAACCACTTGATCCGAGAAAAACCATCTTTGTCGGTGGTGTACCGCGTCCCTTGAGAGCAAGTGAGTAGGATGGATATGTGGCATTTTTACGCACAACTGTCAAACCACTTGTGTTGCCTTCGCGTATCCTGATGAAAACATCTGCCGTCGCCATAAGTAGAATGCCAGGTTTGGATAATGATCTGAATGACTAACTAAACTCGTATACCCTGGATTGAGAATATGAAGCAAATTAACGGAAAACAGCTAAGTGCACCAATTTGCAGGTGGAGTTTGATATTGGATAGTTTAGGTCAGTGCATAGGCGTCTGTGGTCCACTATTATGCTGTAATCTGTATTGGGGCTCACCTTACCCAGTTATTTGGGCAGGAAATGGAGTGTTTGACATTTGCAATGTGAGTGATTCGAGCACGTGACCGGCATGTTCGTGTGTGTGCGTGTGTTTTACGCTTGCCAATATCTATGGAACGGCATGGTAGAGAGTTGAAGCAGAGGAAGGGAAATGAACACACTTGGCTTGCATGCATGTAGTGAGAAAGGAGAGGGGGGCAGTGACGAAAAGGGAATCCTTCTAATTCTGGACTGCGTTTTTCGCCGTGCGCACCAACGCTGAAGCACGCACGTCTACTTTTCAATCCATCTAACCAGCCATTCAACGGTGTTTTTTCTGCCGCTTCGCTTCGCCTAGCCTCATTCCCTCGCTCATCGATTATTTTGGGAGAGAGGAGCTTATCTCCTACCCGCCGCGTGTTGTATGCAGCCAGCGACATTGATCTGTGATGTGGAGTTCAGTCTCGTCTCCACTGAGGAGGAGAAGAAGAGGGGGAGAGAGGTGGTGTATGAGGCAGAAAGGGAGGAGTAGTAGTTGGCAGAGAGTTAGTTCCCACTGTAGCTAGAGCCTGCCTACAACCCCCCCCCCTCCAACATCTCCCTCCATCACGTCGCCTGAGTTGGGTGCCTTTGAGTCGGTGGGATATATACGGAGAGGGGCAGCGAGGGTACAGAGTATGAGTTGAGTTGACGGGGCCGCATGAGCGCGCGCCTCCCGCTGCTGATGACTTGTGGTTTTGGCGATGCTTCTCCCACTATCACATCAGCAGCAGAAGCAGAACGCGCGGTTTTGGCGAGACTGTGGCGGGTGTGAGGTTTCTCCCGATGACGATACAACAACCCTCATCCAACTCACTAGTAAACATTATTTGAATGACTGGATGGATCGTCCCTGGTTGTTGTTGTTGTTTGCTGTCTTCTAACCATCTGCAGAATGCGTGCGAATTTTCCACAATAGAAAACTTGTGAAGGAAGAAGCATAGTTTTTATCTGATGGCAGGAGTCTATTATACGCCTCGTGGTTCTCCTAGCAGTGTCCCTCTCTTCTGCCCATCGCATCGGAATGTTTGCAGGAAGGCAGATCTATTCGGAGATTTTTGTGTCTTTCATGCACGTCCTCTATCTCTAGGAGCAGCTTTTGGGGTCTCCAGATATGACAGCATGGTATCTACTGATAAATGAGTAGAACGAGGGTAAATTTTCAGTAGATGACTTTTCAGTGTTTTTTTTAATTTTATCAGCATCGATACAACCTACCATAACTGCTCCCATGCAGCCGCATTCTCGTGGCGGGAGTGTCCTGCTCCGGCAGGCAAAGTGCTAAATTCCCCGGGACCTCCTACGGTATATATATATATCCTGCAGAAGCTCGGGGCGCTGACGCGTCTTCTCGACCGAGAAATCCAACAAAAACCCTGCTGCGACCCGCTTTTGATTTATACAAAAAGAATGCATATTTCTTTTATGGTCACAACCCGTCGTAAAATATTGATCAATTTAATTTGCGGAAATATTTGCGCCAGTAGCGAAATGATCAACCTTAATCAAGATGACGCTGATGATGATGATTCATGCGCTGTGTCTTCTCAACAGTCTAATAGGGTGCTAATGTAAGGCACGAAAATCTAGCGGGAGATTTCCTGCCATCCCACTTCTCTCCGACCCCATCACCCTTCGGCTGAATGATGACGCAATCCTCCATTCAATTTGGCTTAGGGGGAGCTGTCCGGCTGACCTCCATCTGAACTCAGCCCGATGCAGCAGTGATGATGACCCGAACCTCTGTCATATTGTCCGACCAGTTGTTGTCTTCTCTTGGCCACGCGTTGCCTGACCAAATTGGCATCGTAGTTACATAACTAATGCCTACTTTGTGTATGTGAGTCAGCGCCAGCGACAGATTGCACATGATGATGGCGTCATTTCTTCGGAAGGCTTTGCCGATTTTCTGCTTAGCTTTGTGTTTTTTTGGGGAACATTAAGTTCCGTCGATAAGCGCCTATTGTGTCTCGGCAACTGGGGAGTGAGAAATTGGCATTTGAAAGTGGTGATTCAGCACCGGTGACTGGCACAGAGACCTGACTGCCTACGGAAACTCCAGCTGAGGCGAATGCTTTTGTGTGTCTGTTTCACCTGGTTTGAGTTTAGGTGCTCGTGTGTCTAGCTGCTCTACCAATGCAGTTGTCAGTCAGGGGAGAATGACATTTAGAAATGGTTTGAGAATCCGAAGAAACTTCAACTTTGAATGGAGAAATCCATGTGTGTCCGCACATCTTTATGGAAAAGAATGTTATTAAATCGAAAATGGGTGCAATTAAGAGATCGTCAAACAGGAGTTAATGAAAATTAGCTTCTCCACTGTCTGTGGTACAGAGATCGTCAACAGATATGCTGTGATAGCGCTGAAAGTTTTACGGTCAAATTTTGACAGGAATTCATCAAAGTTCAACTCTCAGTACAGTTCGGTTTCGATTCTGATTGGCATGAACACGTATATACACTAGCAGGCGAGGATGAATCAAGCATTTTGAAACAGACTATTTGACTGCTGATTTTCGGGAATTGTTCGACGGAATCAAAGATCAAACGGGGAAGACTAGATTAGATTACTGACAAGAGGCGAGATGACGAGTTGTTAAACGTTTGCGGATATTCTTTGTGGCAAGAGAATGGCGTATCCGACTGTCGGGAAAGTATCTACAGGACTGTAATGAGAAAAATTAACAAGACTTGATAAAGTATGAGGGCTCTATGTAGAAACGGTAAGTCATGAAAGTCATACGGTACTGTTGTTTTCAGGGCATATCCCGGGAAGATATCAATTGAAATTTGTTTGTAAAAGTGTATTGTGGTATGGTTTTAAGGTCATAAATCCATCTTAATATAAGTGGCTATATCTCTGGACTGTTATCAGTTGCGAAGGAAAGCATTAAGATAGTGAAAGAAAATCGATTATACAGAATACGCGAGAATAGTTTGACCTTACATTTGATCAAAGTCATTCAAAATTTATGACTAATCGGGTGTGTGGTTGGTGAATTAAGCGCTTTGCACATATGCTAACTTGGAACTCTTTCTCACATAACATACACGCTTCCAATACCCATTCCAACTTCCACATGCTGTTGACCTCAACGGTGTAATCCACTGAGGCAATAAAATAAATAGGAACAAGAGAATTCTCTTCTGAACATATTTGGAAGTATGCCGCCATACATTGAGAGTTAAGTTTCCCGAGCTGATACACATATGCCACCACCACACAAACAACCACAACCAACGCGTGAACGAGTAACGTTGCTGGTTTGCCTACTTTTGTGTTATGGTTTCACGAGACTCCACACAGGGAAGAAGCAGAAACTATGTCTCGGAAAAGGAGATGAGATCACTATGTATATATATAGAGAGAGAGAGACTGGAGGAAACAACTGCAACAACCTATAGTTAAAAATTGTAAAGCAGCAGGAAAATTCTGCAACTCATTTTGGGCAGAAATAGAAGCTATATCGAAGCAGGACTACAATGGATAAAAATCCAAACGAACCATGCTCATCTCTGACGCCAAATCGGCAATCCAATATCTGCGAATGAGTTCCTTCTCGGGGACAGTATATGAAAACACATGAATTAATTAATTATTATAATGATGAAATCCAGTTCATATATGGATCCCAGGCCACTGGTTTAGACGAACTTGCGGGAGAGGAAACTTTAACCTCGACCAAACTAACACTCCTATCTCCATCGCTGCCGCTTGCGCTGGAGCTAGCTATAGATCATAGCATTGAAGTAAAACACAACCAGACACTTCTTCTGGGGGACCTGTCAAGGTTGTTCGTGCTCTTTCATCAAGGCGTCCGATGTCAACTCCACGCGGTGACTGTTGTCTGCTCTAAGCTGGTATGTCGTCCAGAGATCAGCAAACGACGGGAGCAGGGGACTCCCGTCCAATATGTACTGTACTGTAAATAGGCTGAACAGATTGGGAGCCTCGTAGGGGTATGGAAACACCGTCGTAGTCTCGACGCTACAGGTGCCCTTTGGGTGGCTCTGACGCGACAGGTTTTGCGTCTCTGCATATCTTTCACGCGGCCCTAATCTGGGTGAGCCATACAAGCCAGAATGGTACGCGTCCCAGAGGAGAAAGTTGGCGACCTGACGACGGACGTTTCTGGACGGTACGCAAGAATGGTGATGATGATGAACAAGATAACAGGAAATTGAGCACAAACAACATCCAGAACCTGCTCCATTATAAGACAGGAAGGTATAGTAGAGAAACTTTGTCATCAACAAAGATGCAACCTCTCCCGCCTTCCTACTGCGGTCACACTCACCATCCCCGACTCAAAAGCTATGAAAATATCAGCAGTATACATGCTGGGCTTTCGAGATGACGAAACCAGCTCTTCGTCAAACAGCTTTCAAACACCATGGACACATTTGAATTCGACCTAACCATGTTACTAACGTACAATATATATATATTATAGCTACGAGACGACGGCGTTTCTGGGCGAACTCTTCAGACGCCTATGCTGACTATTCTCAGCAACCACAGCCGGCACTGCATGTTAACTAGCGACATATTGTGTGTTAGTTTGTCGCTTAGTCACCTTCATGGTTGGGTACTGTCTGAACACACACACACAACCCTGCTCGTTCAGGGAGGGCGAAAGAAACTCTCTTTCCGGTCTTGCATGACATTTGACTCACTGAACTGTGTTTACGTAGGAGCGCACATATGTGTGTGCGATTGTGTAAGTGATCGACTGCTACATAGCACCGTATACTGCATCTCCCCGTTTTCCACTCGGATTAGTTGACCGATTTCATAGGATGCTTATATTTTGTAGAATTTTCTGCCTTTCCAATGTATGTTCCACGTTTTGGAGTGTATTTTTCCCGCATTTTTATGCCGAAATCTGCAAACGCATTGCACGCAACACACCAATGGTCAACGTTGAGCGTATTCGCAGTCTCTATGGAAAACGAGCCGGGTGAATCTCGCTCCGTCTCATCACATCAACACACTCTAGAATTAATGTATAGAATTTCTTGGAATTCCAGAAATAATGGATGAATTGTTGATTAGAACCTCGGCCATATTGTGTTACCGTATGCTTACAGGTGGGTTCTGACGCTTTCATTTACATTGTAATGGATGTCACGCCGTCATGCTGTTGCCCAACACTCCAGTCCTCTGTAAACTAAACAGCGATTTTGGTGTCAAGTACCGTATATTTATGTAGTATTGCTCTTCCACATGATTCGAGTGATTTTACTTTTCAAGCTTCTATATACTGTTTGGGCTATGCAGTGTGGCTCGGAAAAATGCGTATTCCGACTATATAATGAAACCGAATATTCTCTTAGTTCACAAGTGTGCTCACATGCTGTCGAGAGTATCGTCCGCCACCTGCGTTTGCACGAGACACGTGTCTGGTGAGAAGAGCTGCCTAGCACTGCCTCCAGCCAAGGAACTGTTGGTTGAAGATAAGGAGTTGGTTAGACTGTGCGAGGGAAGCTATAACATGTTTGTTGTGTGCCGTGTGGGTGGGTGGTGAAAATAATTGGATCAGTCTCTAGTATATACCGTGGTGGCACCCTCTCGTATGTATAGCACTGTGAGAGTCTTCTCAGATAGATTATGCAAGGACCTGAAAAGAGGATGTACCAGAATCTCTGAGCGTTCGTCTTTTATACATCGGAAAGAAAATTAGCTATATTTACATCAGGCTGGAAAGTTCTGCTGTTGAAAGAATTTGACGTGAGGCCTATATGAAGAAATATTACAAATATTGGTAAAAGACGAAGGATTGCTGTAGGGAATTTGGTACCAGTATGTGTGTGAAACTATATTTCCTAAGTGATGAGATTGCCGTTTGGTAGTATATATAATAAGTAGCATTCTAACTGCTATGAGGTCTTATCTGACAATTTCCTCTGCGCTAATGATTCCCTTTCACCAGCCCTGGGTGCACATATAGGTTTTAAATGAAGTTTCATTATTTCATCGGTAACATTTGTTTGTTCTTCTGTATATATAGTAGTGGTAAAACCACACCCTGTATTTCCAAAGTCCAACACTGATGTTTTTGTCCATTGTGTCGCTCGAAAGCTTCTGACATTAATATGTACCCATCGGTTGTAGGAAGGTATTGTTATGTACTGATTAGAACATATTGATCCAGTGATGTTGAAGGAGTTTAATGGTGTTGTTTTTCGGTATTTTTCAGGCTATCTCTTCGTTTTATGTATTGTATATACGTTTCAGTTTTTTTTCACCTTTTGTCGTCCATCCTTAAATCTAAAAAGACAATGTTCAACCTTGTGAAAATTAATTTGCAGTATCATTTGATGAAACAAAATTCATACTTTACTAGATGTTTCAAACTGTTGATTTTCATTGTTAATTTCAAATTATGTTGCTTTAAAATCAATGTTTGGTATGTGCTCCTCGAGTGTCATATATAGTGTCAATTTGGAAATGCTTTATAAAATTTAAAAGAATTTTTTGAAAGTTTTGATATTTCAAGTTGACTTTTCGCCGCTTATGTTTGGATCACCCGGCATAAATGCAATGTATGCGCTTTATTTAGATATTTTTACTTCGATTTTCCGGAAGCTATAGATTCCGAGTCTATATACGGAAACTGGAAGTTACTAAATTTTATATGACGACTTCTGGTTTTGTGGATTATTATTGCGCTTTGTATTTGTTTTGTTGTTAATTTGTCTAAGTCTTTGAGCTGCGAAGTCGGTGTGTCGATATTTTAATGACATTCGAACGATGGGAATAATATATTTAAGCTCAGATTTGACCGCATGATTAGGTTAATCCTAGTTATAAACCATCCCCAATAAATCGACTAGTATCAGCTTTCCCAACAAAATGCAGCTATCTATGTGAGCATTCCATTTGAAAACATTAATTTTATTTTAAAACCATCTGCCTTACCTTCATATAAAGGGTTATACTCAAGGTTCTGATATACTTACCAATTGAAGTGCATGAATGCATATCTTTATATTCAATTTGGTAGCGAGTCTGGGACATTGATGCACCACAATTGGGTCTCCCATTTTGTGCTATCAAACTTAAATCTAACAAGTCGAAAACGATAACGCAATATTTTACTCGTTTTGTAATTTTAAGGCTTTATTTTAAGGTTTGATCGTGAAATTAAGCGATTACATTAAAACTCTAGGGAAAATCATAACGGCACAGTTCGGATTTCCGCTCACGTAGTGCCTTGGACTTTTTGCACCACCAGGTGCAGGTAGTTATACGATCGCTTTAGTGCACTGCATATAAGTACATAATACTTCCACACGTCAGTTCACTTGTGCTTTCTAACCTTCGTATTTGTTTTTATTTCCATTCCCTTGTTTTACTCTGACCGTCGGTCGTGGTTGAATGCATCAGATATGTGGCTGGTGTAGACACTCCTAATACTACTGATTTCTTCGTGAGGAAGTGAGGCTCAGAAATACGGGAATTGTACAGACGTCAAACGTTAAATAAAGAAACATATCCCCTAGTTAACTGAGAAATTACGTGCACGCGGAATGAACATGAAGAGGCATAGAAATATGATAACCTTCAGATTCAATACATATTTTTGTCGTTACATTATTCCAAATTTAAAAGATCAGTTGTGCTGAACAATATATTGTGTTGTAGTTAGCCTTCCAGGGTAAAATTGCAATGGGAAACTACACGATGGTGCCTTCCTGCTTTTCCCATCAACAAGCACCTATCCCTGACTCATCCTCATTTCTGGCTGAGGTTTGGCAGGAGAGTTCACGTCCTCATGCCAGCTTTATCCTCCCGCTGCTCCTTTGCCTCTCCTTCTTCGTGTGTGTGTTGTGTTTGCCAGCTATACTACTTGCCTGTGTGAGTCATTCATGCAAATACACACAGGCGCACACGCTATCACTCTCATATAGCGCGTTCACTACTAACTGTATGTCTTTCGGTGCACGCAACCCATTTGGTAATTCCCAGCTACTGCGGTCTACATCCTCCAAATGTTTTCAAGTGCCTCTTTATTCATCAAGGCGGTAGCTGTGTATTTTCTATACTTAATAAATTCTGATTGAAGAGTCTTGGTCACGTATTGCTTTCCGACGGACACGGGTGGGCTTACCTGGCTGACTTTTCCTTTCACAAAATATTCATCACTCTCTAGTCTTGATGAGCAAAATAGCCGCAGTATTTTGTTATCAGTGACAAAAGTATGGTCGCGGCAACATGCGTCCACCTATCTAGAGAACCGGCAGTGATTAATCCGACTGGAGCTCTCCCAGTAATACACATACTCATTAATTGGCAGATGCAGTCGCGTTCCAATATAACTGCACTGATGAACCTAACGTTTTGTCTACCTTTATGATACTGCATATGCCAATCGTTTTAGTTGTCTAGTGTGTTATCAGCATCGTCCTCTGTTCTTTGGCAATCCTAGGCGATTCTTTTTCTGATTGTCGCCTCCGTAATACTTAAAGGTATTATTCCAGGTATTCGCTCATTTTTTCTAAAAAAAGTCAAATTTTTGTGTAGCTTAAATTACACAGTTCATTTGTGTTCTGTAACCAATTTCTTATGTAGTTATTCATTTATGTTTCCATTATGTCGTCATTAGTACTGTGTTAATGACTTTATTATTATCGTCAACTACCCAGCCTGCGCTGCTTGTTCTGTTTACAGTTGAATTGGCAATGATCATGAACGAACTCTACGGCGGGGTGTGCTACGCCGGGATTGACACAGACCCGGAACTCAAATACCCCAAGGGAGCGGGCCGTGTCGCCTTTTCCAACCAGCAAAGTTACATCGCCGCGATCAGTGCTCGGTTTGTGCAGCTGCACCACGGCGAGATCGACAAAAGGGTGAGTGAGAATTGGTCGGAATACTTTTCGCAAATACTACTCAGAGTAATATGTATAGGGTTTGCTCGCTATATAAATGTTTGTTCGCTGAAACTAACAGAGGCGTATTTATGGAGTAATAAAATTTATTGCCGGATATTAAATGCACAAAAGTGATTGTAAAACTTAATGGAGTTCTGAAATAGTAGTGGATGTCATTGATTTAATGGTCAAATAGTAAAATATTTTCCTCATTTGAAAATTTTAAATCTAATAACGAGCGACGGAAGCTATTTTAAAGTGCAGCGGCCATCCGTCAGAGGGGCGCCATTTTTTAGTAACTATAATCTTCAGCATTAGGCATTTACCGCTATATATTACTAAAAAAAACATTAAGCAGTTAGTATAATAATATCACAATTTTTTCACAGTATATGGATATGCAGAAGTAAAAATAAATAATTTAAGTACATAATACAGATGTACATAATAAAAGACTTAGACCGATTCAAAGTATTACAATTTCGGCAACATCATTAGGGTTATGCAAAAGCATTAGTTCTAAGCGAAAGCTTAAAAATTCAAAATTATAAGTCGATTTTCTTGAGAACGAAAGCACATTTGTATGTAAGACACAATTAAAAAGGAAAAGCTTTCTATCAGATTTTCAATATTACTCATAATAATCAATGGGCCTTACACTTAAGTTTTGCATAAGGCCCCATACTTAAATATATAAAAAAATTGGTATATTTCCCCCCAAATCATATAGCTCACTATAATAAAAATGATAATGTATGCAAGCGATCATATCGACTGCAAGTAATTGAAAATACTGAATCTTACTTAATATAATTTAATGAATATATGGTTAACGTAGTTGTAATGATATCTTCTAAAGATAATAGGAAATAAGCTATTTATTGAACTTATAAAACTAATAAATTTAGAAATGATATTCAAATTTGTTTGGATATTACAGTTAATCGCTGAACTATTTAAACTAGAATTTAACATAAAAAACCCACACACTTGGCATATTGCGCATGATAGGCAGGGGTGGTATGACCTTACTAGGGACCTCTAATTTATTTTTCCAGTGGGAGGTACCTGGTGGTGGCTTTGTGGATGGGTGAGTTGCATCATTGCGGT
>JAUYWV010028565.1:0-16770 GCA_032274565.1 Nematoplana nigrocapitula
ACTAAAAAATCGAAAAACATTTCACTTTTTTCGATGTACTTTAAAAATTAAATTAGCTGTAACTTTTTTATTTTTTTTATAAAAAAAGTTCTATATCCAAAGTCATCTGTAGATCATCTTGATTAATTTAGGTGCCAATTTTCATCACTATAGTACACTTCTAAAGTAGATTTCAATAGGGGGGCCGAATCACACCCCCCCCCCCCCAGTACCTTGCTGCGTTAAATAGCCCGCTATGGATAGGGTTAAAGACGTACATGTAAAGTATATAACTTTACAGTGAAGTCTGAACAATTCTTTCTGCAAATTCGAGTATAGGAACTACAAAAAAATAACAACTCGACCATATATTTCCTCACTTCGCCAATCTCCTAAGTCTATATGGAACTGTGAATACAGGGCATATATGGCAAATAGACATTTCCTATATGCATGGGTAGATATATTCTCTTTCTCTTCGGAGGTGATGGTGATCATGTACGGGCTTTCCTATAGCGAATATTCCATGCCATTGGGTTTTTTGTTTACCCCGTCCATTATTCCTGTCAGTGTGTGTGTGTGTGTGTGTGTGTGTGTATGGGAGGGTTGTTGGGGGCTGGAAGTCTGCGAGAGATTGCATCGGAAGACATGGGAACTGCCTGCCAGCCTCCCATGTCCCGTGTTCCAGCCATTGTGTTTTTCCCCATGCTAATTGTCTACTGTGTGGGATGCGAAGCTGTGAATAAAACATTTGATGAGCAAAATTAATGTCGACAGGGCGAGAGAGAGAGAGAGCAGGAGAGGGCTACTATCCACTGTATATGTGGGGAGAAGAAGATTATGGTGCACGGGGTGGAGATTCACAATTGGTGTTCGCTCGTTAGGTGAGGTGAGTTGGGGAGGAGGAGATGCAACCCCCCTGGCGTGATCACCCAGTCTCTCCAGCCGCCATCTTCGTGAGAACAGGAGAAGGCGAACAGGACGGAATGGTGGGTGAGGGGCAGAGCTGAGGTGAGTTGTGATACCTATACGACATGAAACTTGGGAAAATATCACCCAGCATCCTCTCAACTGTCTCCTCTATAATAGGAAAGTACAACACATAGTCTCACATGCAATCTTTATCAACTACTGTCGCTAGAGAATAACGAACAGTCTTATAAGTACTTGACGAATAAAAACTGCTCTGCTACAGATCATCGTTATTTTTCGAACATATTCTCTTCACAAAACAATTAATACGAACAATTTTATTGACCTCGCTTTCAAAAACTGAAATATCAAAGACTCCCTTGTCGGCCTTGAAGTCTTGAGGAATGTTATTCCATTCAAGCGGCTGAAGTCGATTGGCGGGAGGATGATTCTACCCCACTGCATACACCCAACCGCAAGAGGATTGATTGAGGTCGGAACTGTTTGCATTGAGTTCTGTAATGCCTGCTGGTCCCTTCCCACACCACGATGGCGCCTCCTCCCCAAGGTGGGCTTTTCTTCACAGCTTTATTTTTAAAGGTAAATTCATACTGATGAGCGTATTTCAGTATTAGGAGATGATACCAATCCTTATCCGATATGGTTGCTAGTATAATTCCTGTGATAGCTAAGAAAAATCCCGCGGTTGATAGGGGAATTCCCGTTGTAGCTAGGGTAAATATTTTGGTTGCTAGTAGAAATCCATGGAGTTTCGGTTTCGATTTCGATTTGGGGGGACCTCCTCCGTAGCTACTCATGATGTACGCGCTCTGATTGGTCTACTTCAGCAATGACCTTGATCTAATCATGGCGTGCCGCGCTCTGTTCATGGTGATAAACGAAAAGTAGGAAGCCTGCCTGATGGCAGATACTTCAGATCAGATTGGACTAAAGTTCGTTTGTGAAACTGTCATCCAGTAGCCAATCACTTGGTGATCAAGAGGAATGACAAATCGAAACCGAAACTAAGCAAACGTAACTTTGCTGCCTTATATAGTCAGGTGTCAAATGTAATAGAATTTGATTCTCCTATTGTCACCTTGTTTTTCTTTTGTTCAAATATGTACACCCTATGTCTGTTGGCTAAGGGCCTAAATGGAGTTATGTTATGTTATATTAGACTCACAGAGTGCATAGACAAAGTGGATTCTTCTCCTCGTCTTTCTTTTAATGAAAATGTCGCTCAGTTTCATTATTGTGATATACAGTATGTTAAGTAGTACAACATATGCAAAACATTTTTTCCAATTATCCTGTCTTCTATCACACCTTCTACCTTCTTCCAAGCCTAAGACCCTGCTCTATCCGCACGCTCGTCTTCTGTGACTGCTCCACCCAGGTATAGATGAAGCTCAAATGACCTGTTTTAGTTGCACTTCGTCGAATCTGATGTTCAAAGCCTTCTTTCTTCGCCGATCTTAACACTTGCGTGCTATACAATAAGTAGTCTGGAATTCCAGATAAGCGTATAAAACCCGCAGCAGTGACCGTTCGCTTTCCCGTGTCTCCTCGTCCGGACTTGGCCCGAAGACCTTCAAGCGGGTAAGCATCAGGTTTGGGCACCTTCTGAGTGGGTGGTCCATGTCCACCTTTTCTTGTTGGCACCGACAGCATGGGTCACTCTCCGCTTTGACGATCTTGTTTCTGTAGGTATCCAGTGGGTACCAGTGCTCTGTGCTTATCTGGGCCAGCATCACCTCTTCCTTCCTGATCATGGTTCTATCCTTCTCTCTGTTGGTGTGTTGTCTGTTTCTTTCGTTCTAATCGAGATGGAGAAAAACTGGAGGTCTGCAACCATTTTCACTGACTCCAGCGCGGGCATAGAAAAACTGAAAGGAGGGGCTGAAGAGCTATAAGCTGGGAAATACAACCCGGAGAAGGCTAAATGCAATAAAAGAAAGTGGTAGAATAGTGTGGTTCTAGTGGTGACGGTACATTGTTCAAATCGTCGTGGTGCTCGCAAACTCACATAATCTCGGTGATTCCTATGCTTATTCCCAACCCATGCTCCTCAAACTTTCCCTTTTACCTTCCAGAATTCTCGGCTAGAAACACCAGCTTGTCAGCATATTGTATAGCTTGTTATAGTACGTGAATTAATAATATATTTTTCTGGTCGCTCTTCCTTGCGGCTTTCAGTATATATGCCAATTAGTGCTCTCTGGTAAAGACATTTATGTTACTTCAACTACAACTTTGCGGTTTTGCGCCTTTGCTAATTTGGAACACGCTGTGATCCAATGTAGAGAAACTGATTAATCATTTCCAACTTTTTATATTTATACTAGTACGCGGACACACCCTCCCATCCAAAGTGAGCTCACATTAATTGCCGTATAGTAAGTAAATCATCCCTTGGCCAAGCCTCACCGGGAAAAGTCGGTACACCACCCTATGGCAGGTAACAGCGTACAGTAGAGACAGCACAGTGCCAGTTTCGGGACCACTACCTCCTTTTTCTTTCGTCTCAGAGAATAACTTGGGTTCATAAATTATCCGCAGTGTCAAGTGTCTCCAACATCATCCCGCCGTTGAAAACAAAGAAGGCTATTTATTGCATAATTGCGAATAATAAAGCTCCAGTGAGCACAATCCATACAAATCCATACCATACTCGTATAGGTATGGTGTGAGGGTTTTGTGTTCTGATTTTCAGATGTCAGTATTACACAGCGACGGTCATTTTTTATTATTTCTGTTCTCGTCGTCACCGGCCTTCGAAACACGTACATCTGTGTCCGGCTTGGTTCGAAGGGCAGCTTAGTAATCGGACAGCTTGTCTTTTGTAGTACCAGTCAAAACATTTGAATCTGATCGGATGGTTTGAACTTCTACTACCTTGTTGTACAAAATCTACATTAAGAGACTATTCATAGTACTTGTTCTAAATTTAGTAATATAAATACTATCAACAGTTTTCTAATAGTTTAAAATCTAGAAAAAGAATATATTTTGCGATTTTTTCTGCCCTTTCGCCTCTTCTTTTAAGGTTGCCAATTACCTTGCGTTCAACTTGACCTATATTTGGGCCAATGAGCGCGCGCTGCGTCATCGATCGATAACAATAAATGAAAAATAATAGTTAGATCAAAAAACATATATTTTTTGATAAAATTTGCTCGCACTCCAGAAGTAATTCGAATTAAACGCCATTTTTTCGTACATGGATTTATTAATGTAGTAAAACAAAAATGTTATATTAAAACAATTATGCTCCTTCATTGACCATGCTACTTCGAAATCCATCAAACCAACCCTCGTCTCACTAACTATGCTGGAGTCGCGGGAATTCTTGCATACACTTGGACATGGACCATATACTGTAGCGTTGCCTTACAAGCAGAAATCGCGAATTGATAGCAAATATTGTATAAATCAATCGACTCGTACTAGTAGGATTCAGTTACAGTATCATTTGTGCTTCAAAGGTAATCTGTCTAGGCCTTGTCGATTTCTGTTTAACGTTTGAGAGAAAGCAGAAAGGCACGAAATTATTGCAGCATGCAACTTGTGTTGGTGTGTGTACACATATTTTCATTTTGAATTTTTCTAAAAGTAATGATGTTTTTGTTCATGTTATTTGCAGAAAAATGTTTATCGGTGGTTTGAGTCCCAACACAACACAGGGTAAGTACAGAATGTCGTTGTGTATTATTATTCATATTTTGTAGTCTAGTAGTCTAGCAGTCGCTTTATAATCGCGCCTCAGTCATATAGCGCATGCAGTACGCCGAGAAAATCGAGGTTAATTTTGGAGATGAAACTCAACTGTTAAAAAAGTACCACCTATATGTAAAGAAGTTATGCAAGCGAACGAGAGAATGAGTGAACAAGGGAGAAATCCTCAAAATACGCCCCCACGCTTTGCTGTATGGAAGAAGATTTTCATAATCGATATACGAAGTGCTAGCTCAAAGTCAGAATTGCAAACAAAATAAACCGACTTTTTCAAAGGTTTCACGATGGAAAATGAAACTTTACCCCACTTCTCTTTTCCCTCAGTTTTCCCGCAATTGATTATTTAACTTTATATGAAAATTGTTATAGAAATCTTTCCGCCATATTACATTTGGAGACTAGGTTTTGAGAAAACAATCCGATGACGACCTTTAACCTATATGAATTTTCTATAATCAAACGCGCGCTGTTCGACAGCGATTTGAATTTGAATTAGGCGGTTAACTTTGTTCGAAAACTAGTTCATATCAAGCGTTCATGTTGTTGATACAACCAATCAAATTTAAAAATTAGCCTAGATAGCATCCGCTAAATTGAATGGAAAGGTTGACAAATTGAAACCAATCATTTTAATATAGAAAGTGAACTTTTAAGCTTCTAAAATAAAAAATTATTACCAAAAGAAGGAGCGATTGGAATATAAAAATTATGAAATTGCCTGTCTCGAGGCAATGGGGAAACATATATTTATCTGCTGTAGGTACTACATACAGTTCTTGATGATTGTTCAATATAATCTGTGCTGCAATACGAACAGCTGGTGGCGTCATCAGAATCCACACAGGTTAAATGCACTTTTGATGGAAAAGGTGTCGACAGGCTGATACTCGACAAATGGGGTTTCCGAGCTATAGAGCATTTGTTGGAAACAGTCACGCTGAATCTGTAGATTGTATACTGTTTGACGGAATGAATAATAATAATTTAAGCCAGTGTCCCGCTACATACAGCTACACGTGCAAGTGTTGTTATGAATAAAGCACAACGAGCTCAAGTTGAGTATGGGTTGCTGTGCAGCGTGTGTGTTCGGCGTACGTTCAACGACGCTCCGACAGTGTCCGCTAGCACAGCGCCGCAGTCTTACTTGCGTCTAACGCGAGATAGATTACGCCAGAGTGAGAGTCGACAGTGAAAATCAATAGAACAACGTGGCCGACTGTGCAGCTTTAAGCCAACTAGTCAGTCTGTGTGTGAGTGAATGAGTAAATCAAGTCGCGATGGCTCGCGCGCTCTCTCTCACAGACTCTGTCAGCAAACTGACCAATCAGACGACACGTTCTAGCGTTACGCAATCGACCGACCGACCCAGGAATCACTGAGTTTGCCTTATAATATAGATCAATTAATTATACGCCGCCTGTATTTCTGCCGTCTGAAGTAAAAGTAGAAATGATGCAGTCGAGTTACATTTTATAATTTTTCATGTTTTCGGTTTCTTGTATCTAACGTCAACATCTTGCGGTTTTTGATTATAGATAGCATTTACACGAATTATTGTTTGTAGAAATGTTCGAGAATATTTTTGTGAAACCAGTTGCCTCACAGATCTGAGATGTATTTGACTTTTCTTGCTGATCGTATTTAGAAGAACCTCAACTTAACACGAGTTTTGAGAAAACCTGTAAAACGTCCTATGGTGACATACATGTACTCAATTATAGTACCCTTCTCGTGCTGGATTGCTTCTGTATCTATCGGGATGTCTACTCCGTTTCTTTTGACTTTCTGTGTCACATTTTGAGGCGGGGTCCTACATTCTAATTATATATTAATTTATGTGGATATACAGAACTTCCATTTGACCACAACTCCTTTCCATTTTTATTCAGAGAGCCTGAGAGATTACTTCGGTAAATACGGCGAAATCAAGGAATACATGATTATGCGTGATCCAATTACGAAGAGATCACGGTAAGTCAATGGTGTGTAGATTTTTGGCATTGTAGTTTGTGCACTTTGACAGTCATTTGATTTGACAGATATATATCAATCGATTAGTCGTCAGCCGGCAGGCTATAGCCTATTTTGCATAGAGTAGATATAGTTGTAGTTTTTTGGCGAATGAATGATGGTATCGTACCTGATATGAATTAACCAACCATCAACAGCCAATCACGCCATCACTTGCCGGAAGTTTAGAGTAGGAGTAGATATAGGATTATCGATTTGATTTTTCGAATATTTAGCGGGCATTTCTGTATTCGATAGTATTGCACACTGTGACAGTCTATTTATTCTGCTGTAGTTGTCCGTGATTATATTCTTAGATCTTAAATACGAGTAGCCTAAGAAAATAACATGTGGAAACACTGTTTTTAGGTTAGAAACCTTGCTTCTGATATTGATCGAATAAATTAATTGGTCAAATTCGGTTACAACAGAAGCAATGATTATATTCTGATATTAATTAAGTTAAGTATTTTTATCACTAACATGCGCAACCCACGAGACATTCTCGTACATCTATACTTCTCTTTCGTAATAATAGTTCCTTTTTTCTTGTTTCTTATATACGCTCATTTTTTCCTTATTTATTCTTTTTTCTATCTTTCCTTCTCATTGTCTTTCCTTCATCCCTTCTCTGTTTGAGCTTCTTTACTATTTAGAATACATTCTATCATTCATTCCATTTTTCTGCTTCTCTCCTTTTATTCCTTAGTCTTTCTTTGTCTATCTCCTTTTCCTAATATTTTATTTACGTTTTGGTACAAAAAGAACTGCTACGTCTCAACTTGTCATTTTATTCAGTTTAACAAGTTCTAGAAATAATCTTGCAAATCAGAAACATCATAGGAAAGTGTAGAGAGCACGATACACCGCTGTACATGTGCGTCATAGACTGTGCAAAAGCCTTCCATTGTGTAAGACATAGATAGAGAATTATAGCTCATTATGACAAAAATGGAGTTCCCTACTCACATCAGCCATCTGGTGAGGAGTTTGTATAAAGAACAAGAGTCTATACTGCCAGAACATTTGATGGAAACACGGACTGGTTCAAGATAGGATGAGGTGTTAGGCAAGGATGTGTAATATCTCCCAAGTTATACAATATATATGCCGAAACCATCATACGTGAGGTGCTCTGCAATTAAGACGGCGGGATTTCTATCGGAGGTGTGAAAAGTGCCAACCTACGGTTTGCGAATGATACTACTCTACTGAGCAGCAGCAAAGAAGAACTGCTAAATCTTTTGAAGCATGTCAAAGATGTCATCAAGAAGAAAAAACGGATGCTGAACACTCAGGAGACAAAGATTATTGTAGTGGTTAAGAACAGGAAAATAAAGGAAGACTTCCTCCTGGACGGAGAAAAGATAGCAGAAGTGGAAGACTTTGTCTATCTCGGATTTCTTATCAACATCAAAGGGACTAGTGCAGAAGAGATCAAAAGACGACTGGCAATGGGTAAGACTGCAGTTCAGAAAATGGTGATAGTTTGTAAAAGCAAGGAAGTGATACAGCTTTGAAGATTCACCTGCTCCGGGCTATTGCTTTCCCATAGCATCCTATGGCTGTGAGTCATGGCAATGACTAAAACTAAGGAGAAGCGGGTCGATGCCTTTCGAACAGTGGTGTTTTCGCAAGGTCGTTCAATTTCCACAGACAGAACACAGAACCAACCAATGGGTGCTGGAAAAAATCCTATCTGGAATTGTTTTCGGGAGGAAGTATGACAAAAAGGAAGATGAGCATATTCAGGCACATCATGCGGCTGATTCAAGACATGATCGACATTTTGGGTCAAAGACATCAGCACATGGACCGGACTGGAACTGGCAACAGCAGCCAAACGGGAAGCAGACCGAGGGCATTGGCGTGATGAAGTCGTGAAAGAAAACTAAACGATTTTTCGCCTATTTTCCATAATAACTTTTCTGCTGCCATGTTAGGGGTTTCGACCAATGAGCGGTTATCCAATGTTTTTAATTCAGCCCTGTGATTAGAGGTATACATTGTATGCCGTTCCATTTCTTTTTGCACCACAATATATGTGTTTCGCACCAGTCCTTTCCACAGCACACCAGGTCTCACTTTCAAATCACGCGTGGTCATTCCATATCAGCTCAGACTGCGGCATTTTTGTCACGGGCTTCCCTTCATCTCGCCCATTCTGGTCCATCTCAAGGGTTCCTTCTCCATTTCACTCTAGTCATGAAACAGTCTCATTGGTTGCGTCATGTTAGACAAACCGCAGTCAACTGTCCGTACATCCTATAATACGGTATAGTTCGTAGACGACTAACTATGGCTCGAGAGAGTAGCAGTGTAACTTTTGTGTAAAGAAATTGCATAGAATGGCTACAATAGACATTTCACAATAGCTAACTAGGTAGACATAGTCGAGATCGTATTTTGTCTTTCTACATAGTTTGGTTATTGGTTAATACCCCCTATCTACTACTATAGTAGTTGTACTACTGCCGCAAAGGTATTATTACTACATACTGCAGTTAGTCGTAGGAGAGAATTCTTACTAGATATTAGTGATACATGTAGACGAGTTGCCCCTTCAACCCCCCCCCCTATTAGCATCTGTCTGGGTTGGTACGTTCAAGTACATTATGACAATTTCGTTCTTGCTTTTCAGAGGTTTTGGCTTTGTAACGTACACTGATCCTGGCTGTGTAGACAAAGTGTTAGATAGTGCTCCGCATATGCTAGATTCCAAGAAGGTACGGGTCCATTGCACGTGTCTCTCTTACTTATTCTCGTCTTGTACTGTCATGATGCTGTTTTTGGTTTACTTTATTTTATATTCTTAGTTGTATTACCATTAGTGTAGTTGTGGTTTGTTTGGTTGAAAACAATTATCGCTTGTTTTGATAAATTTCATAATCATAATCATAATAATTTATTTCGAGTGAAGCCTGTACATGTACAATTAATTACATTTTTTATTTATTATTTCCTCGACCAATGAAACAACTTTTCATATATTCAATCAGAAAACACAGAGAACACACACATTATTGTACTATATACAAAGTGATAAGTATGCTCAAATTAGAAAACGCCGTGAACTTCGGGAGTGCCTGCATTCAATTCTCATTGAAACTGTTCACTTAGCAACGAACGTACTCACTTTGAAAGTGTTCGTTTCATCAAAGAGGCTTATTGTCCGTCGCATCGCTGTTTCCTAGCTTTTCACAAGCATGGTTGACATCATTAAACCACTACCAAAAATATGAACATTTATTTTTTTATAAAATAATTCTTAATGGTTAAATCAAAGTTTCGTCCACATGACGAAACAGGTCAAAGCATTCGTTGTTTTTTCTTTGTTCTTATAAAGCCATCAGGTAATTCGGATAGTGCAAAGGCTGACGGAACCAAAAATCCAATTGGACACGCAATGCATTGTCTAAAATCGCATGCTACCATTTCAATACCGCAGCGCAGTTCATTTGCTTAACACGAATGGAATTGGTCACCTATCCGTTTTCCCCATGCACACACAGAAAAAAAGGGGGATAGTAGGCTCACTTATATTTTCGAAACAAAATTTAAATAACCGAAATACTTGACTAAATCTGCATCATACATTGTTATCGATTGGTCGGAAACAGCGAAGAGTACCGGAGACATAAATATTGATGTTTTTAAAAAATCCAATTTCAAATATTGTCTTTAATCTGACTGGCTGATTTGAATTTTTTATTAAAGCTATAAAAAATAACATTTTGATAGTACATAGCGTAAAATTAAGTAATAGAAATGTATTATTTGCGGCTTTCGCATAACAAAAGTGAGTAAAATTTAATCTGAAAGGATACAACTTATGCCTCTTGTTAACTATAAATTTTAGATTACTAAAAATAAGATGCCGTGGGGAGTACTATGTAATTTTCAAGTACTTCCAATATCGGGCACTATTAATGAAACGAGAAAAGAAGACATAAAGTGACGCAGGAATCATTTACATAGAAAATAAAAAGCCCTCTTCTGTTTTAGCGTTTGAAAGTTCGTTTCAATATCTTTTCATCAACCACTAATAACAACCTGATAATGAAAGACCAGATAGCAGCGATTCTTTTCATGCAGCGGAATTGGGAAAATTAAGTCTATTTTCCGTAAGATTCTTTCCACAATTATTTTTTTCATTTTGCAAAAAGACTGAGCACCTCATACCTCATATCACAGCTAACCTCATTCACGGCCAGGTTTATGAATTAGTGCAGCAGGACTCAGGGTTGTATGTGTGAGAGTCGTTGGACGCTAAATTAAAAATAAAACCCTGGATGTAAGGTATACAGTTCTTTTCAGTAAAACGTACATATTTACAAAAATAATCATCAATTCAAGATTTCAACTACCCAGGTGTTTCAGTAAAACGAGATTTCAAATTTGGACTGCATTAAACGTCACACACACACTGGACTTTCGAAATGTGCATTTAAATCATTCCACTGCGCACGTATACACAATAGCTAATCTAATGTAATTTCTTTGTGAAACTGGAAAATCTATTAAAGGACATATTAATATACTGTAGGTCAACTATAGAAAGAATAATTTTCTTGCTTTGCACTTCATGGCAGTGCGTTGATTAGTGCATGCGAATACTTTTGCATTATTTTGTGTAATTCATTGCTCATGACTGTCCAGTCAAGCAGCTCCCAAAAAGCTACCTTCAATGTAGATGTGTGTGTAAAACATTTAGTTTTAACTTCAAATATTTTCCTTTGATTTAGTCGTCGCGTACATCATTTCTTCTAATATGCAGTTTCCCTGCAGTTGTACCGGCCTATAATAACGCACAGGAATTGATATGCATATTTTAAAAACAACGTCCTTCTGTTCGCCTATGCTCTTCTTTAATAAAATGTTTTTGGATTATAAACTAATTATAAATTATTCTGGATATTTTCTTTGATATTCTCAACCAACCTGAAGGACTGATTAAAGGGTTGCAGACATTTGAAGGCAAGATCAACAATTTATTATCTGAAAACTATCCAACAAAATATGAACTTCATAGTATTAATCTGGAATTATTTGATCTCGGAGTAAAATTGAGCCACAGACAAATCAGTATTAACAAAAAACAAAACGCGTGCTCTTCTGTGAAGAAAGCAATATTTTCATATTGTGTTTTTCTTTCGTCTTCATCTTAACTTTATTAAAGCTTTACTTGCGTTTGTTCTCCCTCATTATTTCAGATTGATCCCAAAGTTGCAGTTCCCCGAAAACCAGGACCCAATTCGAAGGTGAGTGCTGCGTTGTAGCCCTTTTTGTTGCTCTATCTGGAAGCCGGGAAAACTAAGACAGTACTTTACAACTGCATCAATTCTCCTAAATGCCCCCTATTTATAGCGGTGTCTGTACGTGTCTGTATCTACAGCAAGTGAATGCCGCAATAAAATCAGAGTAGTACAGGGGATTGGGCAGCGAAGTTTCAGTCCAAAGCTCGCTGGGTTAGCATTGAATTACTCTTGGCCCTTTGAAATGGTTATTTTTGCAGTCTGTTTTTAAAATAATTTTAAGAAAAAATATAGTCTTATCTGCTTTTTACGGTTGGAAACCAAGTATGACCGCAACAGCGCTGTCTAAATTTCATATATACAGTCGCGGACTCGACCCATGATGCAAATAAGAGAACAAAACTATTAAAAGAACGAATGAAAGCATTTCAGCAAAAGTATCTTCTCCAACCTTTGAGCAAGACGGCCCTTTCCCCAACTCTCGCGACTCCAACCTTTCATCAAAAAGGCCCCCCTCCTCCGTCTTCAGGGATATCAACTATTTATCACACAATGTACGGGAGGATATACTAAAATTCTGCTTTTTTGAAAATCTTCGAAAAAAAGATTGTTTCATACAAAAACAGACGCTCTGGAGATTCAACCGCATTTTTGTTCCTATACTACTGAGGGTTAAGCTTTCCAGTAGTATGTTCTCAATAATAAAACTTCTTCTTCTTGTCCTTCCTGAAAGTGAAAAAGTCAGCAGTTTGTAATGAATTTCGAGGAAGACATAAATGGTGGAAAACCCTGGTCGGAATCTTACTATATAAGTGAATTTCTCTACTGTATATACGGCATATCTGATTCCAGGGATGTCCACTAATTGTGTCATCAAAAATGGATTTCAGTCGTTCTCTGTGGATCTGTTCTATACAATGCATGTATAGACGACTTCCGGACTGAACCAATTGTAGAGAGCTTTTCTGCATTAATATCCTGTTGTTGTCATATAGTAGTTATAACCACTGTCATGGCGTTGAAACCAATCCCCCTTTTAATCTCAATCCTTGTGAGAAGGTTATTTACCCACTTCACCTAATCTTTTTGTTTGGTTTTTACAATCTGCAGCTGTTTTTATATATCGGAGTGGTTTGAAATAACATGAGATTGATTGATCAATAATACCAATTGTTATTTATAGAACATATATACATGTACAGTACATGAGCGGTCATACTGTACATACTAAGGAAACCAGACGGAGTGAACGTAAAGGAGGCATACTTTCACCAATATTGTTCAACATCTACGCAGAGACAGTGATGAATAGCGTCAACAGTCAGAGGAAGGGCTACAACTTCTGATGAACGCGTTGGAGAGGGCAGTTGAATCGTTTGGAGTAGTTTAGCCTCAAAATTACATAAAGTTACATTGGATTCCCCATATGTGTTTATGTCGTATATGCAAGCACGCTGCTTTTATACTCAGGTTGCAAGGTTTTATCGATTTCCCATATATGATTAAACAATTTCAGTGGACAAAAGGGGAAAGAGAGTTACAATAGTTGATAAAAAAACTCTCCCCCCCTTCTCTATATGGGCTCAAAATCTGTGTGTTCTCTTCCTAACTCACACTTGAGCTGGGATTTGTGTTTGTCTAGCGTTTTCTAATCAATCCAATTAGCGTGTGTGCTGCCTTTCCATATACGTAGACTAAAAGCACAAATGTGGGTGTTTAGTGTGCGCATTTAACTCACAAGCACAAATAGGACAGCACAAAAGGCACAGTCAATACTGGCAAATCCAACACATGTGCTTACGGTATACTACAGTATATGGTTCGTACTGATTGGCACCTATTCATAGAAATTGGGACACGTGGCTTTGGGTATACGGCACAGTCAAGTTTTTTTGGATAGGACATTTTATGGTTCTTCTGTTTTGCTCTCCTCCCTAACTGTAGTTTATTTGTTGTTGCGTTTTCGAATTAGGACATTCAGTTTTATATTTAGTACAAAATGCTTCCAAATACACAAATGTGATTTTAACTAGGATAATCGAAAGGTTTTTCAACTCAGCTTAACCTACTTCGCGTTACTCTCTTTTTAGTGTTCCCCATCTCTCTCATCCTCCCCACACTCTCTCTTCCTCCTCACTCTCTCCTCACATACATTCATTCTATCTTTCCCTCACTCTCCCCTCATTCGCTCCACACTATCCCTTCATTCTCTCACCTTAGTCTCTCCTCATTCCCTCTCTCTTGTCCACATCTTTTTCTCTCCTCACGCACTCTCTCTCTCTCCCTACTCTCCCCTCATTCTCTCCACACTCTCTCTTTATTCTCTCACCTTAATATCTCCTCTCTTTCCTGCAATCCCCCTCATACTTTCCTCACTCCCTCTTTCCCTGCTCTCCCCTCATTCTCTCCACTCTCTCACCTTATTTTCTCTCTTTTCCACAATCCCCCTCATTCTCTCCTCACTCCTTCTTTTCCTCACTCTCCTCTCATTCTCTCCAAACTCTCCCTTCAGTATATCACCTTACTCTCCCTATTTCTCTCACTCTCCCCTCATTTTCTCCTGACTCTCTCCTCATTCTCCCTCACTCAATTCAAATCTACTTCGTCTCCTCTTCTTCTTTTCACCCACGCTCAGCCTCCAATGCATGCAGCCAACATCAAGTTGTCATCTCTTCTCTTTCAATGACCATCGTTCTCTCCTTTCTTTCGCATACATCTCTCCCTCCCTCCACTGTAGCCAAGACCAAGCTGTCACCTCTTCTCTTCCGTTCAAATCTGCTTCCTGTCGCACACACCTCTTCCTCCACTGCATGCAGCCAAGATCAAGTTGTCCCATCTTTGCTTTCAATGATCATTCTTCCTCAATTTCCCCTTTTTTCTTACCATCTCCAGAAAGCCCGTAGTATTCCTGATCTATTCATTCGACTTTCTCTCCTGCCAATTCACTCTCTGCACACTTTTTCACAACCACAAATAAAAAAAAGTTGTAATTGCAACGCTTTCGAATCATTCTCCAACAGACGTCTTCGGATTGCCACCAAGCTTTTGAAGAAAATTGACTTCCATGATGATCATCCACATCACCTCATCCCTAGGAAATTACCAAGGACTAATCAGTATTGTATTGATTTCTGCAAGACGCAGAGAAGGCAGAAAACATTTATTTTGCAACTAGCCCTTCATCTAAATTCACGTCATTAACCCTCTGTAATTCCACACCTCATACTATTGCACTGATAAACTTGTCATGCTGTTAAATGTTCACTAAGTATTTTCTTTTTTTTTGGTTTTCACCAATGTTCATGTCCACATTTCTTTCTACATTTGTTGCGATTCCCATTATGAAAAATATACGTCTTACTTACTTTAGTACGTTGGCCACTAAAAGGGTGTTCTATTAGTTGACTTTTCTTCCTAGGTGTAGTCTCAGCTTGCGATGATCAGCAATGCTAACTGTCAACACTAAATCACAATCACCTTGGAAATAGCTAGCGACATCCCGGACCACAGCTTGAGCAACTGTGTTGGCGTACACTACTTGGGCATTATTCAAGTAGTGTGCGAAACCCTAATCATCTGGTATGGTTTACAAAGACAGCGCTTATCTCAATAAAAGTGCCACAAGATGAATGCTGTCAAAGAGACCAACAATATCTCCAGACACTCGATGAAACGAACCGGTAGCCAGGAGTCTTAAAAATAAACGTAACTGTACAATAGGGGGCGTTGCTTGGTTTCTCTCGCTGTTATGTACAATATGTTCATTTATTAAATAAGGAACAAGTATCACAGTTTCCTTTGATAGTCTGAATCTGCCACGAAACTCTTCTTCCGTAAAACGATGAAATGGGTTATCACGACAGTGAAATATTCGCTGTAAAACTAAACCTTCGACTTCTTCCATTAGTTCAGATCTTCCATGTTTACGCAAATTATGAACGAAACTAGATTTACCCCCTACTTTATTCCCTGCTTGAGATAACTATCCAATACAAAATGTTATCCCTGAGGTAAATTTATCCCTAGGGATAAGTTACCCCCGACTGGTGCAATCCGCGAAAAGTTACCCCCGACTTTATCCTTAGGGATAGTTATCCCCGACTTAACCCCCGACTGGTGCAAGCGAGCCAACGTTAATCGAAGCGTTTCTTCAAGCCCGTTTGAATGAGTGCATATGAGCAGTACAAACCATGGAAATATAATTTCAACTATAAATCAAAAAATGAAATCGATAACCTCTGATAAAATTAATCGATTCGTTTCTTCAATACCTTTCAAACGATATGTCTGATCGTATCATCCGCCCACTATAGTCTGTTTAATCCTTAGCCACGTAAGATTTAAAAATTTATCTATACATTTCATCCATTTTACGCGGGGAGGGAATTCCACGGAAATACCACGTACTACATACAGTCTGATTGGCTGCTATAAATAGAACTATGACTTACTGGAGTCTGATTGGCTGCTATAAATAGAGTGACGTCATGGGAATTCCCAAGTATATTTTTAGGTGTGTTAGATACGACCAAAGGCCTAATACTATGCATATCTCTTCATTCAAGATGACTTTCGGATCCTGATTTTAATAATGGTCAGTGAAGGACCTAGATAAACTATCCCACCAACTCTGTCTACAAGGATCTTTTGATGTTGTAAAGATACTACTGCTTTTCAGTCATGGGCAAGCGAGCGTGGAGAGATGTTTCTCCAATAAAATGATGTTAACTGTGAGCCTCGTGTCAGAAATGCTTGCTGCTCGACGCATCATCAAGGACCATGCGATTGCATTGATCCTATTGATGTTGTTGTTGTACAGCAGGTCTCGTCAGGGGAGCCGGAACTCCCTCAGATACGAGTCCACCGACACGGATTC
>JAUYWV010028676.1:0-16768 GCA_032274565.1 Nematoplana nigrocapitula
GGAGTGTATGAAGACTCTATGTGATTTTTGTCCACTCGGACCAAAATTGTTACTTATACCCTAAGCTTCGACCTGGTACCAAAATCTAAGCTTTCGCAAAAACTTGAAGTGAAATGGTGGGAACCCCACTATTGCCTTGGCTACTCGCAATAGCAGTTTTGGACCTTTTTTGGATTCTGGAACTGGCATAAGTGCAAGTCGCTCCCCGCCCTTTCGTTCCCATGCACACCGCACTGCAGTGTCAGATGGACTTCCCTCTGTCGTCCGGATACTGAAGCTTCCAGATTTCTGAACCTGCTTTGTCATCCTGCCCAATCGATCACTTCTCTCTTCCACTCCTGAACGAGATGAACTATCGGCTAGATCGGTACCTCGTTTCTTCCCTTTCATTATATTCATCTACGGCACCATCTATGATAGTTAGAATGTATAAATTATAATCGATATTCCACTAAAGAGCGCACAATGTCAACAGTGACTTTTCCCATATAAATAATTCTATTCGACAAAATTTATGTGTTTAAATATGCGATTTTAATTATGTAAATTTGTAGAACGGTTAAGAGGTTATCAAATGGCGATGTCTGCTATATAATATTGCTTTAGGATACATCGATCTGTGCAACCACATGTAATGAGGATTGATTGGACATGGTTATTCCCTGAGGCGATATTGGGGGAGACAGACACTGTCAGCGCACTACCAAAAAACCTTCGTCCCCTTGTCAAAACGCATTAATCCCTTCTGCACCCTTCAAAATCTGGCAAATAAGAAAGCCTTTTCTTAAAATAAGCTATTGCTTCTGTGAATTTTTCGAGTAATAATACGCTAAACACACTCACACACTTAAAGAAAAGGCTCCTCGTCGTAAATCAACTACATTCTTTTGTCATCAACAACAAATCCTAGAAAGTTACTCATTATTTATTTCTAGTAAACTCGTTCAGGCTGGAATTTAAAAAGTGAAAATTGTGGTTTGGATATTTTATCTCGGGGCATTATATCTTTCCAACGATACCATACACAACTCCGCACGACTTCAAATAAAGTTGGGTGGTGGGTCAAGGGGGAAGTTTGGGCGTGACCTACTTATGCTGTAATATGGTCTGATTGGCTGACCTACATATAGATTGATACCGGTCTCTGATTAAATTATCTACTTATGACGTCATGCTTAGCAACAGTTCAAGGACGGAAAGAGAGGTACAATGGCAATATACTATTATATATATCTATTAAAAATTGTAAAATTCTAGCGGTAGATTAGCATATTCATCAAATATGATCAACATGTTTCGCTTAAGCATTAAGCATCTTCAGGAAACTGAAAATATACATTACAACAAGAAATAAATAATAAAACTATATATGAAAACTATAATATATTACAATGTTAGTTGTTGTCAAATATGTAATATAGCAGTTGTCATAGTCTATTGATTATTTCTTGTTTATTTTCAGTTGACTGAAGATGTTAAATCTATATTATTAAACAAGCTCGTGATTACTGGGTCGCGTGACTTTAGAACACGTCGTTTGATTGGTCAGTTTGCTGACAGAGAGAGAGAGAGAGAGAGAGAGAACGCGCGGGCCAGGGCAACTTGATTCATTCACTACCTCATACACAGGCTAGCTAGTTGGCTTAAAGCTGCACACTCGGGCAAGATGATCTATTGATTTTTTCTGTCGTCTCACACTCTCACTCTGGGGTAATCTATCTTGCATTGAACACAAGCAACACGACTACATCGTTGCGTTATAGGCTTTAGGCGGATGTTATCCGCGCTTGTGTTCGGCGTACGTTCAATCGCCTGTTGCACAGCACCACTGATGGTGTACTTTATTCATTACAACACTTGCACGTGTAGCTGAGGCGGTCACTGGTCTATACTATTATGCAAACTATGTGATTCCTCGGTTGCGTACCCTTAGAACACGTCAGTTTGCTGACAGAAGAGAACGCGAGCCAACGCGACTTGATTCACTCACACACACACACACACACACACACACACACACACACACACACACACACACACACACACACACACACACAGGACACACAGGCTGGATAGCTGGCTTAAAGCTGCACACTCGGTCAAGCTGATATATTGATTTTCTCACTCAAACTGAAAGCAAAATTGTGGAATGTGGACTTAGAGATCTTCAGCTTCGTAAATGTGTTTCATCAAGCATTGGCATATTTTTACAAATGAGGTAAGTAGATATGTTTTTAGAAATAATACAAGTAAAATGGGAATAGCCACACATACGCAGTTTTAGGAATAAAATATAATAAATTTAAGTCATAATTCAGAGGATTAAATTTCTTTCTATGTAGTTTTAGTGCTTACGCAGTATAATAGCGATTGTTTAAAATTGATATTGATTTATCGAAAAGTAATTTTCGGTTTAACAAGTTTGAAAATTTCCCTCTCGTATTTGTAACTTAATCGCATTTTTATTAGAATTTCGGCAAAGCCAGCAAGGCGGAAGGCTCTTTTGGATTGGATTGGAGGTGATCAATAGATCGATATGGAGTTGTTATTTAGAGGTTTCTGTTAAAATAGAGGAGTGTTTCTTTGTTTCAAACGTTTACGTATCCTAAATAGTGTCCAATAATTAACTTTGCTCACCTGTACTTTAACGTGAGCAAATAGGTAAAACACTATTGAAAATGCAAAAAATTGAAAATATCCAGTGTACACACAGTCAAGCGAAATGCGCGCTACGTTGAAATCATTCAAATAATATTTTCTTGGATTTTGACAATTTAAAAATCTATCAATATGAATGGTAATTTTTCTAAATACTATAGTCAAACTATTAAAATCAATTCAGCAATTTTATTGAATCAATATTACAGCTCTTAACTGAAGTAAAACGAAACTTAGTATTTGCGTTAATCGTGGAAAAGAAATATGAAAGGGCAATATGGCACCAAATTTAATAAGTAAACGGAAATCTGTGTGCAGAAAACAAAGTAGGGAGGAACGGAGGAATTTACTGAATCCAAGTCAGCTTGTGTCTAATTCACTTTGAGCCTTCCATAGTAAGTTTTAGCAAATCTTATTATTTAATGCTTACAGACTTCATTTTCAGAATTATCATATCACGGCAAAAATAGGATCACACACTTAATCATTTGCGTACACAAACATGAAATAGAATAAGCGTATTCTGCTTCAGAGAGAAATATCGTTATCATTAATCCAGTTCAGAATTATTTTGATCAGTAAGAGGTTTCTATTTAGTTAAATGGTAATAAATTCAGCTCAGCTCTAATTTAGATCCATTTCGATTATCGATGGCAGAGATGTCTCAATTTTGTGTCCTGCTTGTTGGACATCCTCAAATCTAAGTAACGCAGTTTTCATGGAATAAGTGCTCGAGCGAGATTGAGACTGATCAGTGGTATAACGATATTTGTGAGCTATTTGCTGATTTAGCAAAAATGATTGATACTTGTGACACTAAACCAATTAATATAGCGTCATTATTTTAATAGGTATTTATTTAGTTCCCAAAACTTTGTGCATTTAAAATATAGCATTTAGCGCTTTAAATTCTTTACATAAATTCATTTCACGTTACCTCTATTGCACCATGTCGCTTTAAATCTGTCATTTTGTGTTCATTTAAGTGTGCACTAAATGCAAGGGAGTACATACAGTACATTCAATTTTCACTCATCCCACTTCTGTAAAACGAGACATGATTCTAACTTCTCTTTTTCCTTTGCAATTGCGGAATTATATGATCTTCAATTGTTTTCACGTGGAGATTCACACTCCTAATTTCATACTTTGTTTTGGCCGTACCAGTCGCTGCGATTTCAAGTCTGTAGAGTAAAGTTTATACCAAGTCAACTACGCGAAGTTATGTGATAGCCAGTGAAAGTCGGATGTCGTGTGATTTCAAGTCTGTAGAGTAAAGTTTACACCAAGTCAACTCCGCGATTTCATGTGATAGCCAGTGAAAGTCGCATGCCGTTCGATTTCAAGTCTGCAGAGTAAAGTTTACACCAAGTCAACTCCGCGAAGTTATGTGATAGCCAGTGAAAGTCGGATGTCGTGCAATCTCGAGTGCGACGGTTTGTGAAAGTGCTTGGACTTCCAGGAAGAGAAGCAGCATTCCAGCTCCAGTAAATGAGCAGCGTAGATGATTTATCTCGGGATAAATGAAAAGTTTAATTCATGTTGTGGAGTAATTTACCGCTGTAAATTAAAATTGATTTGTTTTGTATTTTTTATTGTGTAGTTTCTTGAAAAATTCATCTGCTTAAGTAATCAGCTAATATTTATGCAGACAACACCAACAAGACTTCTCCGTTCTCTTATGAAGCTTAACTAGGGTTCTATCAATAGTTTTCTTGTTTCAAGAGAATCGTTTTATTACTTTTTTTAAATTTTCTTTTCGCCGGTGTTTATCTGACTTGAAATCACTCGCTATCATCTGCAAATCACACTTTTAGAACTGGTCCATCTTTGTTGACGATCAAACGTTTTAACCTTCTCGAATTCTAGCTGGTTAATCTCGCCTTCTCTAGAACCTGAATTTAAGTTAACTATAACTTTGTAGCTGTAATGCGGTTTACTTATGGAAATGTTAGTAGGATTTCTATCTGGAAAAACTCTGATGATTCCAATAATTTCCTCGTTTACTATTATCTTTCTACATGAAATTAAATGGATTGCAGGCCTTCCTGAATGCTATTTTCATAATAAAGATATCTGGTCACGCCGGATTGGGCTATGTGGTTTCATCAGTAGCCTATCAAGATATTTATCTGACAATTAGGATTACCCCTATAGCGTTAGTAATCCTGTCTATAATAAGGAATTTGAATTCTGTAGTATATTGATTTAGCATCGCAGCAATCTCCAGTCTCCTAGTTGATTCATTTCGCATTGCAATCAATAATCGCTTATTCTGCAGAATTAAATTTTATCAATCGGCTACTGCAGAATTCAAATCCCTGCAGCATATTGATTTAGCATCGCATCAAAAACATGTTTTGGGGGGTATTTTCTGCTGTGGGCCTCTCAATTAGAAATTTTGCATCTCGTGGCTATTTTTCCTATGTTATCCATTGAGTAGCATTTTTTTGAGTCATCAAGCAAGCAAATCCGTCGAGAGAGTTGGGAGAAAATTACCGGTCAGACATGCATACCCACATTTATCTAATTATAGATAGGATTAAATCCTTAGGCTATTATTTAAAAAACTAATTTCTCTAAAATTAAATATATATGTGCTTAAATCTTATATTTATTTTTACACCCGGCTTATGTCGTTTACGATTTTTGCTGGTAGGAAAATAATTTTTAACTATCTATAGGCTGTTATTGTATTTACAATCAATTTCATAAATATTTTGTTAACTGCGTGAGAAGTTTAGGTGACCCCTCGAAACGTTGTGATTCGGTTTGAGTGTTGGTCTAACCGATCGCTAAACCTCGGCATTCGAAAAATCCACGATTTTGTTTTGTGGCGTAACCTTTCTGAACTTCTTGCGTTGTAACCAAATTTCGCATTGTACTGTATGTTCCTTTGAACGTTTCTTTGGTCGATATTTAATAAATGGTAGGTGACTGCATCGATTCATATCGATGCAACGCAGTCTAATTTTCAGCTGAAAAAGCGTTATTCAGCACACGGTATATGTGACCTGTTGTTATTCGCTGTTTGAAAATGAAACACCATATTCCAGCTTCTGCGACATTCCTTTAGAGTCCCCATTCAGACGTCTTCTCGTGGCGAAGTGTCCAACAGACAAAGTGCTGCGTTCATCGGGACGTCGAACGGCTTATCTCACTCTTTTCAACTTGCTCGTTTTCTCTCTTTTTTCAATCTTCAATGCCTCTTTCCCTCTTCCCTTTATCAATTTTCACTCTTTCTGTTGTTTCTTTATCTTCCTCTCCTCTCATTTCTATCTTCTCTTTTGTCTCTATCGTTTATCTCCTTTCTCTTATTTTTATTTTTCCCTTATCTATTTCTCTTTCCCTCTCTCTTTCTCTTTATCAATGCTCTCTCCTCTAACCTCTTGTTTATTTTTCTCTTATCTTTGTACGACTACATTTTCTCATACATTTTCAATTCTTCCCTCTGTCTTTTTTCTATATTTCTCTCACCACTTTTTATTCCTTTCTCTTGTGTTATTTATTCTCCTTTTTCTCTATTTTTTTCTCTTTCTTTTACCTTTTTCCCCTCTCCTCTCGTCTCTCATTTCACTCCATTTTTATCTCTTTATCTCTTTTCTTTCCCTCTCGACTTGCCTTTCTCACTTCCTATCTCCTGAAGTTTCGGGCGCTTAAAGCGGAAATTACAACAATATTCCAATGAAATTCTTAGACTTACTGTAGAAATTCAAATTTACAAATTTATGCATTTGGCTTCTTCTGTATATACTGTAAGTATACTTAAATGTTTCCATACAGAGCATTAAAAGTAAAAAGTAATGGAATAGTTGTTTGGCATTTTTCATATGTCGATAATTAAGTCAATATGGTTACTGCTGAACGCCACGGTAAAAATCAATCACTTTTATCCAACACCGAATAAGAGAACGGAGTTTAGGTTCTAGAAGAAAACGAGGTCATTCATTCGAGAGACAATTAGCCAAGTGGGAAATCTTCATACCAATTGAACACACACTAGCATGAATCTGAGCGGTTTTATGTTGTGCGGAGAGAAGCGACCTTGTTCTTTAAAGATATCAAGTCAAATTGTGAGACAACGGAAAGCGTAACGTGAGAAGTGTTTCTGTCCGTATGGCCAAACGTCTCAAAATGTATGCTCTTCTTGTGCTTATCTATTTCATAATTTGTGTTATCCTTAAACGAAACACAGGGGAAAGAGACGAAAAACTGTCTATGCGCGGAGGCTCTGAAGAGGTCCATTGGGAACAGCTGTCAGCAATCCTTGTTCAATGATCAGAATGAGAGCACTTGCAACAATACGGCAGTGTCTGTAATTTGTGATTTGTTAATTGAGGTACGTCTATTGTGTTCAAAATTGATGGAATGCTCTTTTTAATCATTTCTTTATTTATGCCATTCAATAAAGTTTAAAGCAGCACTGTTGGTGTAACTGAACAAGATAGAGGTCAAATAATAATAATCATCACTTAGATCATAATCAAATTTTAAAATAGTTGAGAAACCGAATAATCATAAACTCAGGAAAACCGCAGGCATAAATTAGAATAAAAGTCTTTTGCTTTTAGCAAAGTCTGAGTTAAGAATATAGGTGAGTATAAAGGCGAGGCAAAAAAGTAGAACGGAACTCAAACTGATTTCTTCACACATGCAAAATATTTAAAATAATACAAAAAATTAGGCGCCTAAATAATTATAAACAAATATATTGATATAATAAAGCAAAAGAAATAGACAGTTATGAAGAATATTGTCCGTCTCTACAAAAAATTAGATATTTTATTTACGGTTTCTATTGTTTTTCCACATCAAAGTCGGTTTTACAAGTTGAAATAATCTTTAAAGCAACTATCAGTGAAATCGGTGAGGCACATGCATGTTACATGCTATGTAGAAAATGGGCAACTTATTTGAGATTTAAATGATTTATACTTCTAGATAAAAAGTCTCTAAGAAAACACATTAGAAGCCAAAATGGTCGGGGGGTTTACTAAAAAAAATATTTTTTTGTTTTTGAAGAACCTCAATACAATATAGTAATTGTGTCAACTTGCGTGGCGGTTATTGCATTGTATGTCCATTAACTGTGTCAGTTCGACAGATAGTGGCTATATAGTGTCCTATAAATGGGTCAATCTGGAGATATATGTATATTAATCCATTTCAACAGCAATCATCGGTCCATCAAAATGTGGCACCATCGATTTGCGGTTACTCCGAGATGCATTTTTGATGGTGGTGTTTAGGGGTGCATTTGAGATAGTATTTGTTGTGCCGAGGTTTAGCGAGGTAGATATAACTATTTTTAATAGATTGATTCACTTTCAGACAATAAAAACTGAGAAGCCTGGCCCTGAATATTCATGTTGAATAATATAGAATATATGGAAAGCAGTAGACAGAGAGTTTTAACAGATGAATTTCATTATTTTACGATAATAAAGCAAAGGTTTACTTACTACCCAGAAATGGAATGCAAATATAAAAGTTTTTTTTTTTTTTTTACTCAGGTAGTATTATTGTAATAATTTTTTTGGGAACCATTGGAAAGTAAGAGTTTGTTAAACTACATATTGTATTATGTTATCTATGCGCATTCTATTCTCTATTGAGTATAATTCAGTGTCTATTTGAAACACTATTATAATAAAGTGAAGGAAAATATTTCTGAAAAAATCTCCTTTAAAACATTTTTTCAACGAATCATGACATGTTGCAATTGTCGGCATGTTTTGAAAATAAAAGTTTTAAAAATTTTTTATCGCAATTTCCGTACACAAACAAAATATCGGGGCTCTTATAGTTCCTGACGCGCCAATATGAAGGCTGTTAGTTTCACATGCACATCAGGAGAGAGAAAGTTCTGTCACCATAGATAGACCTCTTCAGAACTTTCGGAGAGCCTGCGGAGTCCGGGATCTCTGGGAACTGTCATGAATGTCACCCGGCTGGCTGTTCCTTGCGATATTCACCAGCTCCCTTCTTCTCTGCCTCCCTCCATCTTTCGATCTCGATCAACTTGTTTCTTCTCGAGGTCAAAACACCCCTCAAAACAGCTTGACTTTTTCCCCAGCAGACATCACCACCTCACTTACACCCAGCGTACTCATCTGCTGTCACGAGCCTTTCAGCAGCGCACCCCCCCCCCCCCCAGGGAGAGGGAGAGACTAGTGGAAAATGGTGATTGATTGATCGATTGACTTTTTTAGCGTCTGTCCCCATCCCTGTCTTGCTCCTCCCCTCCCGCCCCATAAATCTACGAAATATTTTGCCCCATAATATCCCTGGTTGGAAGCAAAAGAAAACGCGTTCACCACATGTTCATAGATCTTAAGAAATTAACTAGCGATATCGTTCATGTTAAAGAGCAAAATTTGTTGACCCCATGCAGCCACCTCCTCGCGCCGGGGATGTCCTGATCCTATGCTTTATCTCTATATATTCACTGTTCTCTCGTCTTCTTATCCGGGTCGCACCGTTCCCGCTCCAAACCGGTGCGGATATGGCGGGCCTCTGCCTATTGGAGGCGGTCCATCCATCCCTAGAGGTTCCTCGTGATTCCCTCCAAACTCGGATTGAGGCCGAACAGGGATTTCTGCAGTCCAGTCCCTTTGAAACACTCAGATGCTTTCTGAACTTGCTTTACTCTATGTCTCTCTTTGCTCCTCTCCGTTTTGTTTTCTCTCTTTTTCTTGTCTAATCTCACTCTTTCTCTCCCTCTCTCTCTCTCCCCTCTCTCTGTCTCCCCTCTCTCTCTCCTCTCTCTGTTCATTTCTATCCCTCCCTCCCTCCCTCTCTCTCTCTTCTCTATCTCTCTTCCCCCCTCTATCTCTCTCTCCCATCTCTCTCTTCTCTCTCTCTTTCTCCCCCCTCTCTCTCCCCTCTCTCTCTTCTCTCTCTCTCTTCATCTCTATCTCTCTCTCCCATCTCTCTCTTCTCTCTCGCTTTCTCCCCCTCTCTCTCTATTCTCTCTCTCTCTTCATCTCTATATCTCCCTCCCTCTCTCTCTCTTCTCTCTTTCTACCTCTCTCTCTATTTCTTTCTCTGCCCCCCACTTTTCTCTCTCGTTCTTTTCTGTAGTGTCCTTTCTTTCTTTTATCTTTCTTTCTCTTTCCTTACTCTGTTTCATCTCGTCTTCCTTTTTATATTCTCTTTCTTTTTTATTTCTCTTGTTGTCTCCTATTTAATATCACTCACTCATTCTCTTTCTCTTTTTCTCTGCCTTTCACTTTTTCCTAATCGATTGGTCCGTCCTATCTCTCCTCTATCTCTCTTTTCTCTTTCGCTTTCTTTACTCTATATTATATCTCTTTCTCTGCCTGTCTCTCTTGTAGACGTCTCTAATTGGAATATATGATCGATTTAAAAAATCATATTTTATTGAACACGCGGTACATCAACAATAATTAGTTTCCAGTCACGTCAATTTCCGATCAATCAACAAATTTCTGCAAAGATTTTTGTATGTGATCGAGCATAAAAATTCTTAACGTGAATAAATTCAAAGTATACTGTAGTAGTTGAATTTGACAGTCATTTAATATGAGCATATGTGTCCTTTCGTCGACTTGATTCAAACTCCGTGCAATGCAAAACAAGTCCACTTATTAGATTAGCCAGAAAAAGTCCGAAAATTTTTTAAACTAATTTTTGAAAAATCCCACTCACCATATTTTTTGAAGTTGCAAAATCGATAGATAAGTATACTGCTGCAGTCACTCGGGAACTAGTAATTTTTAATTTGATTGAAGCTGCAACAAAGAAGTGAGTGCTAATCTGGACAGCGTTCACTGCTTGCTAACTGATAAATAATTTTTACTCGGAGTTTGAGAGCTACTTCATGCTAACGACGTCGATCACTATTCTATACGTCAGGTTGAAGAGCTTCGAAGTAGCGACAAGTTAACTGCTTATGTAAGACGAAGTCAAGCAATATGATCCAGAAAATTAGGAATTAGTTTCTTTGTAAATTGCAACAATAATATATTTCTAATAATGATGGTTTTGTTAGGAATGTAATAATTCAATAAAAACCAAATTATGACTTTATTTGAATATAATTCCTTTAGATTCTCTTCTTGTCGCAAATCATTGCGGACATCGGACCATGTCTTCATAATCCTAATTCCTCTTGCTGTTAAACCGATCAAATATTTGATCTGAATTCACTTTAAATAATTTATCGCTGGTCGACTGCATACATAGAATCTTTGTCACCAAAACTGTGGAGGCATGAGGTTGATGCTTACAACTTGAAACTATTGTGTTGGCATGGAGTTTGGGATGTTTTGTCAGTCTGTGTCAAATCGGTAGCCAAAATATTGCCCCTGTTTGTCTTTAATTCCCCATTGTTGATGTGCTGTGGGCGCGGAGACCAGCCAGACGACGGCAGATAGATTTTCCTGCGGATGGCGAACTTCCTAAATACAATAGTCTATCAAAAATTCTCTTCAAACTTCTAAACCTGTGATTATTTAGTTCTGTTTCTATCTTTATTAGAATAATTAGCAATACATTGTAAATAATATCTAAAATTATGTGGAAAGTAAAATAAGTAAAATATAGAAATTGTTGTATCCAAAAAATGTATTTTACATAAATAAAAATAAAAATGAAAAAAGCGAATATATATTCATTTCAATCATATATATATATAGATGAACCACAGAAGCAAAACGAAAGTTATTACATCTCAGTAATTTAATCGCGATCCGTTAGGTAGTCAATATTTGAAAATATTTAAAAAAACGATCTACCATTCTAGTTTATAGGGAACAACGGTCTTCAAGGTGTGCTCTAAAATTGTAAAGATATATTTTTCATCGCGATCATCGGAAAGTAAAAAAACAACGCGTTTCATTTCAACCACATCTCATCAGGTGAAAATACAACGGATGAACAAATAGAAATAGAACATTAACAGAATTTTGCAGTAAAGTTATAAACATTGAGTACAACTGAGAAACATTGCGGGATTTAACAATACTTGATAAAAGAACCTCACTAACATCTCAAGATAAATTGTTCTGGGTATGAAAAATAACACAGAAAGAGCCATCAGAGCCAACTAATCTCGAAGCCTGACAAGAAACAAAAAAACATGGCGGGATATTCCAGATTGCAGACAATTTTATTTCTAATAGACTCGAAATTTTAACTCGTGCAGCAATACTTTTACACTATCAATTTTAGATACATTGTACAATAGGGAACAAAGTCCTTCGTCAGCAGACATCTATAAGGCACTAATGATAGCTCTATTTGTCTCGAAGTTTTCGAATTTATCAATTTTCATAAATTTACCAATTTGATAAAAATTTTCAAAGACAAATGAGTTACTGTAGTTGGAAACTTTTATTTATCATTCTTGAATTATGCACGTAAATTATGAAATGCACTAAAGACACCAAGTGACTATTAATATAAAAATACGAATTGTGTATGATGGTTGAGATGATATAACTTCTAAAATTTTGACTCGGTATACAAAATCAAAATTAGCGGTAAATCTGATAAAGTTTATTAAAACAAATAAATTACATAAACTATGAAAACTAATTACGGAAACATTTTGAGAAAATAGGAACTGGCAGCATTCGTTCAACTACTATTTAAAGTTGGTTTTAAGGATTTAGTGTACAAAGCTCCAAGAACACAGAGATGGAATTCACTTATAGCATAATCAACGATGGTAAACCTGTCACTGGTCTTTCTGCACAGTCATAACAGCCACACAGATGGGAGTCTATGAGGACATTCTTTGAGTGCTGCGTAATCCTTGTCCTCATGTGCCGTTTGGTGTGGCCGATGTAGATCTGGTTGTGGTCAACTACACACGGAAATTAGCATATGACACTCATGGATCGAAGAAGTTGGGGAGTCAAGTTTTTTGCAGGGAAGTACTGTAATTCCCGGTCCCGGTCTTCATTGTCGCGAAGTCCACTTTCAGACCTTTAGTAATACCAACGATGTTCCGGAGCTTACGGGAAGGTTACTAAAACCAATTTTGAATAGTACTTAGTTTGACAAATGCTGATTTGATCAACTCTACTTGTCTATAATTAATTTTCAATTTCCTGATGATGCGGATTGTATCAACGAAACATGCCGGAATATAGTGTTTGTTCGAGCAATTTGGGTTCTTCTCTTTGTCATTCGTATAAAGTTCTTTAAGTAGACTTGCTTCCAACATTTTTTCTGATAAAGTTGTTTATATATTTCGACTTTTCAGGTGCGCTCTAAACATTATCTATATTTGTAATTTTCTATTACAAAATATCTTATAAATGTTTTGTTAATATTTTTAATACACTACTTTCAGTAGTATAATTATTTTAGCTTAAATTGCACTGATGAAGGTATATTAATATTAGTCGAACTTTAATAATATGAAACGGATATGATGACTTATTTAACATGATTTATTTGTTGAGTTATGACAAACGGGACGATTTTATTGATGCATACAAAATAAACAGTATTTTTAAGGTTAATTGACTAAGTACGCCATACCTATTGATCATGTCTAGGGGTTGTGGCAGGTCAAGTAACGACTGATTTTACTCAGTCAGTTTGAGTCAGATGGTCCTGGCGGCTGAAAAAGCATTCCCCGTCCAGGCTGAAATATCTTTGAACCATGAGTTGTTCGTCTTCCCCCATCTTCCTTCTCTACCTTCCGCACGGTGTTTTGAATCATTCACTACTCCAACTCGTCTCTCCTCATAGCATGACCGAAGTCGCATATTTTCTGAAATCTGATTTTCTGCAGAGGTATCGACGACTTCACGCAAGCAGAAATTGCAGCGTCATCCAGTCATGCTTGACTGTGGAACAACATAGCGGTTCACCATCAAGAAAGGAGAATGACAATGGGTACTATTTTGTTCCTAGTTTACCACATAAGGGACATGAAAGATAACAACAAGCTCTAATATCCAAATCGAGGACTGTATATGGCATATGGTATGAAAGTGAATCCCAAGAAGACAAATACAATGTCAGTGACAAAAGCAGAAAGCGAAGATGTCAATGGAGCAACCATTGAAGAAGCGGAACCTGTTATGTATCATGGTGATACAATAAAATAATGGTGACAACAGCAAATAAATGAAAAATTAGTTTTGATGGACTGCAAAGAATTTAAAACCTATGGAAGGGCAAATCAGAAAGACAAAACTGAGAATTCTGCGAAGACTCATGCATCTGCCCCAAGCAATTTCCACATAAGCATGTGAGGTTTGGGTCATAAGAAAGGAAGCTATAAACATAGTATGGATGCTTTTTAGGGAATGAATGAAAATGAGTTCCGGGAAAAGAAGATGGCGTATAGCCTACAAAAGTGATGTATAATAGGGAACTATCTTAAAGGACGTGTTTAGTAGAATGGAGCGAGTCCAGAAATGACAGAAATTAGAGGAAGACTTCCTGCAACCATCAGAGAAGATCACATGCCCTGATCAGAGTTTGCTTTCAAGGCAGAGAGAGAAAGACTGTTGCTTTTAGTATATCAAACGGTGATTCTGAGCAGATTATTTCCCAAACTTTCAATACAAAGGAGATCGTTAAAAGCACTTTCCACGCCAAATTGTTACAGTCATAAGAAAGAAGCAGCAATATGCTGTCTTGTACCTACACTTTTATATGTTACCGCTCTATGTCATCTGATTGGTTTATTATCATCCAATCAGAGGCACAACCACTCCTTCTCCTCCGCTCTTCCTCCTTCGCTTCGCGAGTACAGGGAAAGAGTCAGGTGAATTTGCTACTCCCTTCTGCTCAAATCAACTCGTCCAGTATCTGATGCATTCACATGTGCTCTCCAACATGGTAATAACGATGGAAGTCAAAGTGGATAAACAGAAGCTGCAGTAGTGCACACAGAGGGCTACCGATCTCCTGTTATTCATTGGCCAGGGATGTGCGCTATAACATGGGTTTCAGCGGAGCGCGCTGCAATAAAATTCCATCATAATCTCTGAGAGGTGTGTAGGCGTTGCACAATGGCAGTATCCTTTGTCACGTGACCGGCCCCAGTCTGACTTCCAGCAGCGAGTGTGTTTCTGCTGCACGTCATTCATCACCACTCCATCACCATCGCGGTCCCATCGTCATCCTCGTCCTTTTCACATCATCATGCTGGGATGTTCTGCTCGTCAGAATGAGATCGGCTTCCTCGCAGTGCATTTCTTTCTACTCGTCGGTCACGTGCTCAGTTTGTTGGGATTTGTCGTGATGGGAAGTTCGCAAAGTCCCGGCTGGTTCAATCTGGAGGTTATGAAGCTCTACCTGAATGGGACAAGTGAGTATACTCAATAGGCAACCTGTTCTAGACGTCCGAATTTTTGTTTTATTCATAGGCGATAAAGCTAATTGCTGTAGACATGCGGTTTCGTTCAACCATTAAACTCTTTAAAATGACAATCGGTTAGTTTTTCGACATCTGTGAAACACCATCCATGCTTGACTGTTCTTACAATCTTACTGTAGAATTTGAGTATGCTATCTGCAACTGGTTTTATCTGAATGATAATCAACTTCTGTTCCTGGTTAAACGTCAACGTCTTCTCGGACAGAACACCTATAGTCACTTCTTCAGATTAACGTCTTGGAGGTATCCATAAGATCAGATATCCTCTTGATAGACACCATTGTTGCAAAATTCCACGACGAACTCGACCACAATCTTGAAGCGTTGCTGTGGTAGTTTTAATTGTAGGGGTGTTGAAATAAGCCATTACAAGAACAATAAGGTTATTGAATACGTCACTTTCACTGTTGGTTTATTGGGTGAAGTTAAGTTCCATATATATAGAGCTCACAGCACTTTCAGAGAGATCGCACATTTTTGTGTCATCAAAGAGATGGTGGTGGTGATTACTATAGGCTGTCAGACGGCCTTTCATGAATCTGTCCACAACTGCCTTCCATTGTCTTTCCTTCTTGGACGGTTCTAATAAGGGGGATGATTGGGGTTGTCTGTCCTCTTTCTTGATGTTGTCCCGCCATTGAGTTTCGGTCGTTCTCATCTCCTGTTTCCATTTACGGTTCCTAGTATCATTATCTTTTCCAAGCTATTTCCATCTCTGCAAACCATATGGCCAAAATAGTTGAGCTGCGCTCTATGAATTCATCTTAGTAGACTGTCTGTGCTTACAACACGCTTGTATTTCTGCATTTTCTTGTTTAGTCATCTATCCTTCCATATATTGCCAAGCGTCCCCAATGCGATCGCTCTAATGTAATTAGTCTTCCGTCAATTCTTTTCGGCAGTTCACGTTTGGTGATAAAAAGGTCCCAGGAAAGTTAAATCGTCCACTTCGTCGACCTTTCATATCCTTCGACATGTTTGGGTCTGTATATCACTTACGTCTGCACCTGACTATCACCATTTTGGCTTTGTCCACATTTACTCACTTTCTTGTTGTACTCTGTTCAGTATAGTTATTCCGCGATATATACTACACTATTTACACAAATCGGCTCAAAAGTACCAATGTTAGGTAATTGCATACATAATACATAAAGCCAGTTGAAATGTGTTTTCGCATTTTATAATTCAATTAATTTTACACCACCAAATGACTCGCACTATATAACTGTCTTCTACCTCCACTGTATATAGATGTAAATGTTAGTTGTTTCGTGTTGAGGAAGCGCCTGTGTTCGTTGCAAGAAATCCCGTCGCGTTCTTCTTGGAGTAATCAATCATCATTAATCGCAGATTCCGTTCTCTTCGGGGATTTCTGTTAGCAAAATTTGTCAAACACGCGTCTACTCCGCCCCTTCTTCATTAACCTCATTTCCACCTGTTCCCAGTTAATATGAACAGTATATATACCTACAGTACATACCTGTCTTCTTTCCCTTGTCACGCGTGAAATTTAATCGTTCTGTTCCCCACATATCTCCTACACTGCTCTCTAAGCTTATGTAAGCACAGCACACATGCAAGCAGGCGCGCCGTTAGGGGGGGGGCGTTGGGTCGAACGCCCCCTTCCAAATCAGGCGCCTATTTCGCAAATGGCGCCTACAACTTTGTGTTAATCATGGTAGTACAGTCATTGCCGTATACTACTAATTTTTCTCTTGCCACTAAATTGTGTAGGCT
>JAUYWV010028787.1:0-16767 GCA_032274565.1 Nematoplana nigrocapitula
GTTCGCGCACGGGTGGGGGTGGCATTTTTGTTGGTCACGCATGACTGATTCTTTTGTTGGCTTAGAACGTGGCTGTAGATTACTACTTGCATTTTCTGTCCTGCATGCATTATTCTATACGGCATTCATTCACTTCCTTCACTCTTCAAGGTTGATCGTGTTATTGTTGCCATTGGCTACATCTGTAATTTTGATACGATACATTACAGCCTGGCTTTTTAATTATTATGATTATTGTGAACAACACAAAAGACAAACCAGGGGGTGCCAGCTGGCAGATCTTGCTGGTCACCATACTGGAATTACATTAACAGTTATATTGTGCGCAAAACAATAACAGAAATAGGAAGAACAAATTAATGACAATAGAGAACAAGGTATAAACAACTAATAAAGTTCAATAAGTCATGTACAGAACATATGTAACGGGGACGGGGGAGAAAAGATGGTTAGTAATACGCGATACAGTAAAATAGGGAAATATAAGTATGCTATTCAATTCAATCCGTTACAGCAAAGGCTATGGGTCAAATGAGGCAGGAATTGTACATTTTGTATTGAATATCTATATTTAAGAAGTCATTTTCAAATTTTTCTTTAATTTTTTCTATTTTTCTTCAATTTTAATTCAACTTTTGTTTGGTTTCGTACTACAAAAGCTTCTTCTACCACTTTATTTTTATATTTATGAGTGAGTATATTTTGCTATTACTGCATCTAAAAACGGTGACGTAATTATGGCGGGTGATTTAAACGACTTGAATATACTGACATTTTTTGTATAGCCGTCTTGATCTTGTTAAAAATGTCAATAGTCCGGAGGCTCCTAAAGGGGTGCATTTTGGACCAGTTTTTAGTCAGTTCGACCTTTAAGATGGCCCTCCCCTCTCTAAAAAGTCGTCACATTCTACTACAGTCAAATTGTGAACCAGATTCACCAGTGAGAAATCATATCGTTCGTTATTTCGGCCGATTTGAGTTTACTGTATAGTCAGTAAATTGCCGAAAACCAAAAGAGTTAACTTTATATCATATGCATCAATATTTCTAGAAATGCTTGTGTGCCAATGCAAATGGGTTTCTCATTTAAACTTTTGCAAATCAATAACTGGAAATCCTAATATATCGAAATGCAGTTATATGGCATCGATTTATTGGGATTTGAATAAACAAATTGGAGTGAGTTGACAGCTGAAAAAAAGTTGCAATAGGTAATTAGTGAAGGTTTCGATCACTCTGTAGACATGGAGTATAAAGTAGATCGTGCTTGAATTCCTATAAATCACATTGCAATTGGAAGCGAATTTTGTAGAAGCTCAAACAGTCCCAAAGTGCTATGTTATCATTCATTTAAACCGAAAGACGTCACATAATAAATAATTATCATTTTAAAAATAATGAGAATATTGTTGTGCAATCTTTTGTAAACTTTGACTTTTTTGCATAATAATTACTGAAAGGATGCCAATTTTATTTTCGCTATAGGAATCAATGGAAGCAGAAACTCCTTTAATATCTATAAAATTTATTTCACTCCAAACTAGAAATAGATTAACAAGGTAAATTAACAAAATTCATAAATTTCAATTGTCCATAATCAGACATAAAAGCGACGATTTAGGGAAGATGGAATGGTCGCAGGTAGATGAAGGTTAATGCAATTTTGTTCGTATTTCCGTCGATTTTCATTTTCTTGTTTGCTGGTGGAGTCACTTCAATAAAATCATCATCACTTTGAACTAATGATGCCGTAGTTGCCGTAAATGTTGAAATATTTGAAGCTAATTTCTAATAATTTTCTGCTATTTCGTTATAATCTGATCGATGTCCAGAAATCTTCTTTGCTATCTCTTTATACTGCCAGTAGCGCTCAGCACTCTCGAAACAGTCGTTCTGCGCCCTAAATGATTGCTATAGTAGTGTGTGGAATCTTCTCCTGCTCAATCCATTAAATTTCTGATGGTACTAGCCAAAGTGTTGTGAGTTTGTGACACAGTGGACTATATTCAAATACCAAACCGTTTCGAGTACTTCGGGTGAGCTTGAAGAAAGTAGGCACCGCTTGTGTCCTTCACAGGTCTAAGTTTTTTAATTTCTTGTATATCTGTACTAAATATCTTTCCTTCTTGGCTGCTGGATATACTGTCACACTTTTTGGTTCTATGTGATGATCACACAATCCACCTTTATTTTCTTTGAAGATATCTTCATTATACTGCAATACTTCTGTTCCATTTGGAAGCTATGTTTCAAAGTACTTTGCGACCCTTCTCCATTTTAGTTCACTCCTGACTTCCTCGCAATCCACAGTTGACTGTAATTAAATATACCAATGTCCTGTTTCATTTTTTTGGATTGTCGCTATCTAATAATTGTCGTTCTCATAACAAATTTCCTCTTTTTATTGAAATCGGCGCAGTTTTTTATTTCTGAGCGAAAGTCCTTCTTTTGTCCAATTCTGAATTAATAGCACCATCAATACTGTTTCGACAAATCAATAACTTTGGATCAATCAAAACGTCTTTCCTGCCTAAGTAAGGTATCTTTGAATTGCAAGAAATAACAATCTCAAAATCAAGGTTTCTGCTGGATAGACCTCACCATTCTTTTTTCGTACAATCGTACACCTTTGAAGAAGAACCGCAGAGCGTAAGCGATTTTATTGTCTAACTTTTCATTGCCCGTCGTCAGAAGTTTCGGATAGGTACATAAGCTTCGTCGAACTGACTTCAATATTGCACGATTTCTTTCTTTTTTCCAATCACTGAAAACTCTCTGTGACGTCTACGACCATTGATGGTGCCGCGTCTTCGCTCATTGAGGAAATCAGAAATTCATTACAATCAGAATCTTTGTTTGAAAGAAGTCAAGTCACCCCATGATGACGACAATAAATGATGCATTTACTTTAGGCTTCAATTCAAATTTAAAACAGGTAGGTGAATTAACAAGAGCATCCTTTAAAATTGTTAATGGCATAGCCATGTAGTGATTTTATCGGACTGCGCCCTCGGTAATTTATCTTAATTCCCACTTTATTAATTCTAATAAAATCGTTATAGCCATGCATTAATCTTTACTTAATTTAATCAAAACGGGTCGCTTTAATATTAATGTTTTATGCTAGGCGTGCAGTTCCCGCTTCACCTTCATTAAAAGAACCAAACAGCGTTTTCTTTACATTTGCTTTTTCATCTTGAAATAAATATGAACAATTTGAAGAAAAAAAATAATTTCTATCCACAATTGACGAGCATATGCCGTAGAGCGATCAGGGTGCAAGAAATTAATTATCTATTAAGCATTTTCTCCCTTTGGCACCGAAACGTAATTAAGATTTACCTGAAACATTAATAAACAGTTCAGTTTCCTAATCATATAGTTGCTATGCGAACAGGGGCGTCACGCTGTTGGAGCTCGAGGGGACCTAGATTCCTCAAATTTTTCCAAATGTTAATTTTATATCTGTAATAAATTAATACATTGATTCGATGTAGACCTTCGGCATACTCCATACACGAGTAACTGTGATGTTATTTTCAATACTCGTCCATTTTCCCAATTTTGTGTCGCCGTCGAACTCCTCGTTTTATTTACATCACGCAAATTCACGTTACTGTAGATGTCTATACAGCAAGCAGCGCCCACTCAACGATTTCCTAAAGATTACTATACATGCACGCCGGAAAAGTATCAGACTCAATTCATCCATCAGACATTAGGCTCTTGACAGAAAACTACTCAACCGTCGTGACTGCGACCACACTCAAACTTGTAGCAATGCCTGTTTCATAAAACTGCTAGCATCTGCTAAATTTACAAGCAGTTAGTTTTAGGAGCAGGTGAATTTAGCAGTAAACCCTACGCGAAATACCGATAAGAGAGTCAGTAAGAAAAGAGTTCTAATCGGTGGTGACGTCATTTTTATCGATGACCTTAGGAACTCGTAAATTACTCGTTAAGGTCTGTTTCATATTACTTGGGTGCTCCTAAATTTAGCTGTATTTTCACTGCTAATTGTTTAGTACCACGCCCTCTTCCTAAATGTGTGGGAACACTAGCTGGCAATATTTTCTCTACCCCGTGTGCACCCGACCAACAATACATCGAACAATCTATTGTTATCTCTTTATTTCGCACAGGCGCACACTGGTTTGTAAGTAGATGACACGTGTTGTTCATGTTGTTTTATTTATATTTCATGTATCTCATGTATCGCATGTATAACCCTGTGTGCAGACCAAAATAAAAAATGTAATGTGTTGTTTTGCACAGAGCCTCATCTGTGTGCACTGTCCAGTAGTGTGATATCGATTGTCGCTATTTGACTTGAATGTACAGTAGAATCATTCTCATTGTTCAACTATAAATTCAGTTCCCTGGAATCAAGTCAGAAAATTTTAGGAGCTTTTATTTAGTAGTCTTTTTCTGAGACAGAACAGACTTTAGAGCATGGTTCCGCAAAACGTTTGTTGGCGTACCCAAAATGCCACACGAGAAATACGCGAAAAAAATAATGATGCTGAAAAGAGGCGATTGGGGGATTAATTATTAACCTCCTCGGTTTAAAATTACCGCCAGAATACATAGAAGTCCGTATTAGCAATCTAACAATCTAATTAAAGCGAGTAGGTGATCGATGCGTCTGTTAGAATTCAAGGACCTGTAATGTGCAATCTGGTTAAAGCCTGAATTCAACTCTACTATGAATCGCGCATTCAACGAGATAATGAAATAGCCCTTGACTCGACTACAGAATGGCTACCCCTTAAAAGCATTATGCAACCGTGTGCATAATAAGTGGTTTGGATGAGCTTGAACATATTTTGCAAGATTTTTAAAGTTTGGTCCGTAACTAGTCCCTAGTTGATCAGCCATGATTAGTTCGGATATTATTAGTTCTGATATGACCAGTTATATAACACTGAAAAAGAAGGATGACAAGAAAAGAAACGCAACAAATGCGATGTGCAGGAGGAGACTTCTATATATGTACAGTATAAGCTGGACAGAGAGACGGACAAACAAGAGCATTCTGGAAGAACTGGAAACGAAACAACAACTGCTCAGCACTATTCAGATGAAAAAGCTCCGGATTGTTTTGGACACGCGATGCATAAGAAGAAGAACTGTACCATGAACGGGATCATGCAAGGGACGATATCCTATAAAAGACGTTAGTCTCATCTTTTGCATGTGGTGTCCGCATTCATATTTGATGGGTTTAAAGGAGTTTCGGGTTTTGTGGTGTTGACGTACACACCGACACAGTAGGTCTATTGAACAATGACTGAGAGGAAGCTATCGAAGAGACTAATTAAGAGAACCAAATATATGTAACACAAGAAGAGTCTATAATCTTTTCTGAGTATCCTTTACTGCATCCAATGGAGAACCAATACAAATCAAAAGAGAGACAGTATAGGGTATATATATAGCCTTGCAGTATACTTCAAAAGTCGATGTGAAACGGTCAGGTGGAGCATCTGAGGTGATCACCAGTACGCGAGTCTCAAAGTACATTGAACAACAACACACATTAATGTAATATCTTTGGCAATGCAGCACTTGATACCGAATCAAAGGCTTTTTAAAGTCAACGAATGCCATGAACAAATCGCATTGATGTATAGTTGCCTTCTCTATTACACGCCTCGCGGAGAGGATCTGTTGCAGAGTACCTTATTGCGGACGAAAGACATTTTTTCGACGTAGATGCGGATCGATGATGGACTGAAGGGTGATTCAAGAGCACTTAATTAAATAGGTTTGCAGCGCATGACATGAGGGAAGAAATCTCTCTATGCCCCTCAAGTTTAGTTGTTCCTGTTTTTTGTGGATATATTTGCCCTTCGCCACTCTTCAGGTGGAGTGTTTCCGTCAAAGACATTGTTCATTATTCTAAGCACTTTCTCTGGCACCAATGGAATAGGCGCGTGTAACAGTTACACGCTAAAGGTAAACACACAACGCCTTCAGAATTTTTGTTGATTAAGGAGTGCTTAGAAATTGCCGCCGCAAGTGCGGTAACTGTGAAACTAGTCGAAAGCAATAGTCATACAGCGTGCTAAAAATAATAAATATTTGCCTGTGTTTTGCTTTGGTATTTAAACCCTATTATAATATTGATATCATGAATTGTATATATATATTCATCGTTCTGTAGATGATTGCGGGATGGACACTTGTCTATGATCCAATGTCATCTTTACATAGAGGTATGTTCGCAATTGTTAAAAAAGACAAGCGCACTTTGTTTTGCGGAAATTCCGCGAATTTCCATAGAACGAGAACTTTTCTCGTATATAAGAGCAGAAATTGGGCTACTTTCAACAGAAAAGTCATTAAAATGTTTTTATAACTTTTAGATCCGGGTATGATTTCAATAAATTTACTTTCTTGTTAATTTAACCGATATACCACAGTTTTATGTATAAGACTCTTCAAAAGAAGTTAAGCACCAGTCTGGAAACAGGTGTAAAATGATCAAAATGATCGGAAAAAATGACAGATCGATTAATTTCTGCTCAACGGGTTTTTGTTATTCACATGCTGTCAGTACATGTTTCACCGTAGAGATTTTTGGCAGCCTGTTTTCTTGTCTCATTTCATTATCGTTCGACTGAGTCAGGAGTTTGCAGCGACTGGAACAGTCCATGACGACAACGATCTGTTCAGACTCAAGGCACCACTCCAAGGGAGGATCGCTTCATTCGGTGGCAGGCTTTACGGCAAATGCCATCAGACATTGCCTACGAGCTTCCACCAACACCACTTAAGTGATCAGACTGTGCGAAACCGGTAACATGCAAGCAAGAAGACCATTTGTCCGACCAACACCGGCAGCTAATCATCGTGGTGCTGCAGAGGCTGGTGCACTGAACATGGGAGGTGGACACGTCAGCAGTGACCTCCTCAGGTGTTATTTAGTGACGAGTCCCGCTTCTGCTGCTGGCCACACCAGAGTCTGGAGGCGTCGTGGAGAACGCTTTTTCGGATGGCGCTGTTCTTTAGCTAAACCTCTTTGAAGGATGATCCGTAATGGTGTGGGGAGGAATCAGCACACAGCATTGGACTCCCCTCTACCAGGTATTGGGCAACCTAACCGGTGTTCGCTACAGAGATGAGATTTTGCAGCCTCTTGTGGTTCCAGCCCTCCAGCAAATTTAGGCCTAACACAGTGTTCCAGGACGACAACGCCAGGCCCCCATCGATCCAGAGCTGTTGACACACCTCCATCCAGCAAGTGGGGATCAACCGAATGCAGTGGTCAGCCTACAGTATAGATTTATACTTGATAAAACGTCTGTGGGACGAGCTGATGCTGCTCCACCAACAATGGAATGCAGTACTCCAAGCCGTCCTACGTAGCCTGGAGTACTCCATGCGTCAACGCTATACAGAATGCCTCGGAAACAACGGCGGTCACACTCGTTATTGACACTGTTCTCCAGTGATACTTTGTCGGCAATTTGGTTTTTTAGGGTCACTGGGTTCAAGGTCATACAACTCAGCTTTCGTTGCCGCAATTGAATTGAATTTGCACTTGATTTTCTTAGGTTCATTAATAAAATTTTGAAAAATAATTAGTATTCAAGTAATGTTTTTTTGTGGTTTGGAATGCAAGTGAAAAAGTAGTGCTTAACATTTTTAAAGAGCATATACTCTGTACATTTACTTGGTATTGGATGACATACTGTATTGTATACATGAAAATTGAACTAAAAATAAGTACTGAAAATATGATTATATGAACAAATGCAATACTTCGTTTTCGTCTTTAAAATATCATATTTCCAAACATGGTATGTCATTCATAACTGAATACTATAAAATAGACAAATGTATTGTATGCTTAAAATCAGGTAAACTTATTTCAAATTGTTTATGATAAAAAGCCAGGGACTATATACTATAATATTGGGACGTATATCTGTTAAAAAGTAACTTTGAGGAGATGGCTGTCTTCAAAATCGTGATAAAATATTCCTCATTTCATAACTAATTTTGATAATATCCAATCAACATGCATATTAGTAGTTCACATATATTCACTTTGGATTCTACAGAGATGTAAAATTAAATATAATTTTCGTCACTAAATGCTCGACTAATAAATAGGTCATTTTAATGTAATTTATTTTCTACACAATAGTATACATCACATTTTGACGTTATTATTAAAACTACGAGTATACACTGCATGTATACTGTACATAACATTACTGTTTACTATTTCAAAAGTTTTATTTTACTCCAGGGTAATTATTTTTCTAATGTCATCAAATTTAACAAGAAAATAAAACTATTTTTCCGTCGTCAGCCTTCTGCTCAAAACTCCCTTTTCGCTCGATTTACTTCCCGGGTAACTTAAAGTATTCCCTGTGAAACGCATTGAGCTTACCAGTAAACAATCGTTAAATCCGTGTTTAGGGTCCCTATTAATATAGAATAGTCCTTGATTCAGATTTAAGCAAAACATTTTATTTCAATGAGGCGAAATTCTAATTTCGATATATCTGAAAATGCTCATTTATCTTTCTTGTGTCCGAGCAGCTTACTTCAGTTATTACATGAAAGCGGATTCCATATACAGTACAGTATAGAGGAACTTATTCACTCAACTCACTCGGGATTGCTTTCGTGAATCCATATTTAAAAAATATTCTTGGAAAACGAAACACCCGCAGTTGCACTAGTTGTAAATTAAGAGGAACGCTGCTCCGTTTTTTTTTAGTTTTCAATGTCCCTATAATTTCAATTTCTAAATCCGCGTTGCCCACGCATATGCCACAAATCTTCTACAAAATCCTTTGAGAGTTTGTTACGAGCCGTGAGAACGAGCATTCAAATGCGAATTGATTACAGATAAGTGGGATGCATGCTGTTTAATCCTACAGGCACTAGAAATCCTTTTTTTCTACATGGCAAAAGTTTACAATAATTTCAAATATTGCACTAACGCAAAATAAAGCGAAAAATCGTATAGAAAAGATGAAAGGATGTACAAACCTGGGTGGTTATAATAGACTTACAGTACATTGCTTCAGTTCAAATCAATTCAGTTCAAAGTTAATGAAAACATTAATGAATTAATTTCATTTGATATGACATTTATTCAAAGATAATAGGAGAACAAGATTATTGAGACGAAAAGGGAGAGGAATCAAATTCACATAGCATTAAAGAAATGCTTTTGGATAAGTGTTGGCCTTTGAGGCTATGGGTTTCCGTACAATCTTTAATGTACAACAAATATTTCGTTATGGTTACAACAATGGTGTCTCTATTCGATTTGGAAATATTTAAAGAATTACAGTTGAAGTTATTGTCACGACATGGGATCAAATCGTCGATTTCAAATATTAATGTTCCCTACTTCGCTTTTGTTTTCTGTAGAAGAGGAAATGTAAGATTCAACCTGCCAACTATAAATTAACTAGCGACACTGCACTGAGGAGTTTTGAAAAGACGATTCTTCAAAGAAAAAGTTCCCAGCATTGGAAGCATTGAAAGTTCAAAATATCGGTATATCTATATCTATAATTGTGATGATCTGTCGTGATGTCCTTCTGCACGCTTATAACTCGAGAACGGAACATGGCAGTGGGTTGAAAAGGGTCACAAATGAACCGGCGTTTCACTGGGAGTAACACAGGCCCATTAAAAGTCCATAATTATAAAGAGTTATATTTAAAACCAGGTAAAAAGATGCGATATTTAAAAAACATCCTACGGTTCTATTTTACTACTAATAAATGTGAGAGTAGTATACCTCGGAATTTATAAGTAAAATTTATTACATTTCAAGAGGTCATACTTCTACTGTGATTTATCTATGACTAGACAGGTTTTAAGCCCATTAGCCCCCCTTGGGATGACCCGAATTGATCCAGAGAGAGTATTTTCCTAATAAATCATCATAATATTTTTTACTTGAAAATTTTGTTGTTTCCTGATATCTTATTGCCCTATGTATCCCCCGAGCGAAGCCGTGTACCTCCGCTAGTGTTTAAAATAATTTTCTAAAATATAAAGAAGACACATTTGGGAATCTCCGACGCATTTTTCTAAGAATTCAGAAAATAAAAAGGAGAACCAAACGTGTACCAAACATGTTATAGTAACCGGTTTCGACGGTACATAAGTCATTATCAAACCAATATTTAAATAATGTGAGTACAAGGTCATCCGACAAAAAAAACAATAATGTGAATATAAACAATAAAACTGTTAGAACACTTTTAGAAAAAGGAAGCACCATTATCTCCACCGCCGCATGGATCGACATCTCCATGCCATCACGTGCCGAGTGGATCGACGTGAACTGGTATTGTTCAATCTCTGAGCATACCGTACAATTCAGAAGATGTGTGTAGGGTGCACCCGGGCCTCTTCAGTACTCCTTCGTGCGTTTATTATTTTACTTGTAAGGTGGATCAACATGTATCCTATGGACGCCTTAAGCGATATTTGGCCGAATGAATTTTGTTCTGATAATGACTGTTGAACGATAGAAACCGGTTGCCATTACATGTTTGGTATAAGATTGGTTCTACTTTTTATTTTAGGTAATCGTTTTCCTAATGCCCATTTCTTTATTTATCCAAGAGTTTTCATTGGGACATTTTGAATTATGAAATGAAGGTTTACCAACGCAACATAATATATGTAATTTTTATAAGAAAGAAAAAAGACAAGCCACATAATGCGCCATTCATAAGCCGGATGGGGTTCGTTTTATTAAATAAACATTTCCAATAGAAGTATTTGAATTTTAAAAAAAATACCGCCATATGTAAAACATATGGAATTTCACGCAGGTCGCTAGCACTAAACTGCAGTGGTGAGGTTATATATTTCATTATTAATAATGAAAAGATCTAGAAAGTTTACTATTAACTATACTCAACACTGAATCTATCTGGAATGAGGTTTAGAAATTATACGTAGATAAATATTGAAATTCCATTACCTAGATTACGAAAGCACAGTTTGCACCAAAAGCAGTGAGTCTCTGCAATATATTCTATGTAGGCCTATAACTACATTACGATCAAATGAAAAATGAAAATAACTATAGAATATTCATCTGTGAATTATAATTACTGTTCTTCATTTAGTTCTCACAGAAAAAATCCCTACACAGCGCCTTTCCATTTTTCCCTTTCTTAATGAATGCGAAATAAGAAGAGGAATAACCAATAAACAGAATTCCGAGAACGGGAAAAGCATAATTCACCATTTGTAAAACATACAACATCAATTACTCAAAAGTGAAAGACATAAAAATGAGATGCGCCATCATGAGAATAACAATTTCATACACCGTGCCTCCCTGAAGAAAAGCTCAAAGTTGTCACGTGACTACATACGGGGGGGGGACTGAGAAGCGGTTTTGTGTTGTGTGTGCCATGCGCGGCAATTTTGAGTTTTTTATTAAGGAGATTCTGTTTATAGAAAGTGATTCTCCTTCGTTCAGTTGTAGTCCTCTTTGAAATAATGGCGCATCTTATACTGTAATTGTCCACGTCTTTACTGTAAGTCAGTAAAAGTAAGAAACCTGCACAAGAACCTTATACTGTAGTTATCGTTGTTGACGAAGATGGTTCTTATACACAAGTCCAATGGGTTCCCCGAGCACACGCTCTGATCGCTATTCTAAAGTACTCGACACGTACTGTGTGTGTAAATCAACTCAGCTGCCCACATATGTTCAATTTTTGTTATTAATTATATTATTGTTTAATTTGTAATATAGGGCTTTGACTGTTTATTTTATATTTCAATCTGATAACTGTTATTGTGTGCAAAACATGCTGAAATGAATTCACTGTTGGTTTTTCCTTTTATCTTAAGGTTACGAAAATAAACGACTATTTCTCTAATATAATAATATAAGGACTAAACAGAACAAATTTAATCGTTTTGTTTAAAGTGCTAATGGGCCGCCTAACGCAGAGCTCCTCTTCACGCAGTATAATTAGGGATTGACTCGTTAGTGTTTTCGATCATACTTGAGTCTATGGAACAACTTGTTGAGTTCTACCGAGAAGGAAACGCGTGGAGTTTGGTGTGGTGCTGCTGTAAGGAAACAAACATGTATTTGCGAACCCGCCGTACTCACCCTGAGAAAGTTTGACCGGACCAGTTCTTCGGTGTAGTCGGTGGAGAACAATTCGCTGCGCCCGGGCAGACTGTAGTTCAGCTGACTTTGCATCAAGTCCCGTTCAATCTCACGCAGATTGGCCACTGTCACTCCGGCGCTGGGCCAGGGAGTTGCACTCCAGGTGGTGAAGTAGTCCAGCGAATCACAGGGCATCCGAATCTGGCACTGGTTGGAAACCTGTGTGATTTTGTAGATCTGAGTGTAGATACATTGCTGGAGATTCACCTTCTCCACCTCCATCTGCTCCTCGCTATAATTTCTCCTACGACGGAGCAGCTGTCGGAGGGTGCCGTTGAAGCAGAAAGAAGTATTCCGGTCGATGTCGGGTGTGATCGGCAGACAGTAGATCTTGCAGCCGCAGTGCTCCTTGATCCGCGAATGAAGGCCGGCCAAGACACAGTCGTAGTAGGTCAGGGGGACTTGGATTAGTCCGTTCTCGAACAACGGATTGATATAGGTGATATTGACCCGCTGGGTTTCGCACGGGTTCGACCGTTTGCTCTTCATTCGGAACGACTTCATACGCAGGGTGATCTCTGTCCGAAATCCAGGTCGGGCGATCACCCGTGCTGCGTCGGCATGGGGGTAGTTGCCCTGCGGAGTGAAGTAGATAATCCATTCGCCCTTGCTGTGGAACTGTTCGCCCAGTTCGTAGTTCATATCGGCCAGTCGCTTGTTGTTGATCGTGGTTGCGGACTGCTTGAGGTGGGTCGTGTCCGAATAGAGGTAGAAATCTTTGACCGCCTGAGGCCAGTTGAGCTCATCGGGCGGTGGGCGGTAGCGGTAGCAGAAAAAGTGCAAAAAATGGGGAAACAGTTCGAAGTGTTCCGTGTCCCCTCCGATCACATTCTGATGGAGCCGCTGGCCCACTGTCGAGTAGATCTTGTGCAGAGGGACTGTCTCGAAGAAGGTCCACGGATCACTCACGTAGTCGCGGGTTATGTTGAGAATCTCACTGAAAGCGGCGGAGTTCTGCACCTGGCGACTGCGAATGAAGGAGTCGGAGAAGGGCATCCGGTTGCAGATGTGGATATCGGGCTGCTGGAACCGGACACTTTTCGGACGCACCTCGACCGTGGTCGGCTCGACGATATACTGGTGGAGGAGAGTGGACACGTGATAGGTGAACAGGGATAGACAGACGGCGTAGACGAGCAACCAGAGGCCGCAGACGCGACTCTGCTGTCGGCCCACTACAGAGTTCGAATTGGGTGCGGTTAGATTGGAAATAAATGTGGAAAAGGATGCCGACATTTTGCTTTGTCTGGGCTGCTGTGTCATTCATCTGCTGCTAACTGAAAAGAACATACCGTATACGGTATGCTATCGCGAATCGTCGACAGAGTAGCTAAATTTGTTGGTTTAGATCGGAGCGATTCTTTGGCTGTATTCCCATTGGTTCTTTCTGATGTATTTGACAATCGAGTTTAGGTGAATCCCAATTGGTTAAATCAGATTTACACAGATATACAGTATGACTTTTCGACAGGCATCGCAAATTTCCTAAAAAAGCACTATTAAGTGTACATGTATTTCAGTGACATGAACTTATTATAAAATTTTGTGTTACACATATCTCAAGCAGTGCGGCGGATTACCCACTAGGCAGAGTAGGGGCCTCCACGATTGATTTAAAAACAATTATGTGGGATAACATGAAGGTAGCCTATAGCTATATCTGTATGGCCCTATTGTGGGTTTTCATAATAAAACTACAATCAATTGAAACGATTGTGTACCTAGTACAATCAGCTGTTTAATTACATTGCAGCATAGAAAACAGTCTAGTCGAATGAAAAACGGGTACGTGTTTTTTTGCATTACTTCCCGTATTTAACGTAGGATAAGGCAATCCTGCTTTCAGTTTGCCCATTTCTTCGCTAATATTTTTCTCAGTTATGTGAATGCTGATGACTTGATGCCTGCTGAATGGTTTCTGTAATTCATTCCAATTTCGTCACACACAGAGGGAAAAATTTACGTGAAGTTATTTTACTATTTTTGTCGAAATTTGGTGTGGATATTATGAATTGCCGTTCCCAAACTTATACAACGCTTCTAATATGAGTGGAATTATAAAAAGGTGTTCAAGCATGCATAATAGAAATAAATCCATTGGTGGATTATGTGCCATGCTGTGCACACTCCATGAACCTAGTGGACAATACGGCAGCCAAAAGTTGTGCGGATGCAACGTCAGTCTTTGGCATTGTTCAACGGCTTTGCAACTTCCTTTCGTCGTCCACTCATCGGTGGAGCTTGTTTGTAGAATGAAAGAAATTGTCATATTTTGTGAAAACTCTTTCTGAAACCCTATGGTCTGCCCGTCATGACGCCGGTAAGGCTTTGAAAGTCAACTATCCCTACGTCATCGAGACACTGGGAACAAGGACTACTAGAATATTCAAGAATGACGCGGAAAACATCATGAAGAAGTCGATCAAACTTTTTCAAGCTTTCATAATTATATGTTTCATGTGATGTAACATTCTAGAACGGATTGACAAAGACAACAAATTGCTCCAAACTGAAGGTCTATAGTCTTGAAAACCGTTAGCGAGAGCATCCTATGTCTGATGGATTACATCAAAGTTCAACGGGGTGGATTTCATTCCTATGAAACTGCAGCAATTAAAACGATGAAAGACGTAATATCAGGAACAAGTGCATCAGAAGATGGGTAACAGTTCTATAGAAGAGATGAAAAACGTGTTGTTAAACGCAAGCGAGAATATTTTGAGAATCATGAAAATGAAACCACCTTTTCACCAAAAGAGCAATTCAAGACCCAGACGTTTCTTGTTGCCTGCGATAGTTTGCTAATTGAGTTGAGTAAGCGAGGCAAGGCATATGAGACACTTGTGAATTACTTTAACTTCCTGTTTCATCCCGAGAGTGAGATTGAACACAAAAGGGAAAAAGCAGATCAACTTGTTGACAAATACCACTTGGAAAGTGAACTCATCCACTGCCATGAACATCTATAGAACTTGCAGAAGAAATCAATTTCCAAGAAAGACAACATCATTGATGATGTAGCATAGCCTTCCGAATTTATTTATCAATTCATGTAATGTGTGCAAAGGGGAAAGATCGTTTCCAAACTTGCAAAAAGTAAAGAATAAAAAGAGGGCAACGATGAAACAAGACAGACTTAATGCTCTCAGCTTGATGTCCATTGAACACGAACTAGCACGACAATTGGACAACAGTAAAATCATCAAAGTGTTTGCTGCTACAAACTCTCGTAAAGTTCTGTTGTAACTTAAAGTACGAATTCGTGTTCATGTATTGTAGAGTATTAGGAATAATAAATTTTTGTTTCAATCATTCTTTTTGTGGTTTTTTAATAAGGGCCCCTAAAAATATTGGTACCTATATACAGACCTCAGCCATGGTTAATTTGCCAGTGATCTCAAGCATGCTTAATGTTTGTTGTATGTCTCAAAAGCAGAAAAGCAGTGGAACGAGTGTGTTGTAGGTAGATCTTTCTCTCTCTGTTGTTTTCCCTTTGATTACAAAAATATTTTCGAATCCTACCCAGTCTTCGGACGAGAAGAAATAACTCCAACACCGGTATGCTGGTGGATATCATATCGAACATGCCATTTCTGTAATTGACTGTTCGTTCAATTATTTTTCGCATCATTACCAGAGCTATAATTTTTCACTGGTCAATGGGGACGCGCAGAATGGTTATATTTTACTTTGGTATTAAAACCTTTTGACATATTTATCTTCAAATTTATATAGTATACTGTCAAAGCTCAAATCATTAAAAGAAACAATTCATTTCATTGAGGCAACTTACAATTTTTATGGAAGCCCATTCAACTGCCTGTAGGAGGGATTTTTCCTGAGGAAAGCGACGAATGCTTCAAAAGAAGCCAAAACACGTCTAGGGTTGATATCATATGTTTATACTTTTTTATTTTTGCAACTAATGAAAGTACATTTTATTGAAATTATAATATCACCACCTCCCTCTCCGAGTCTCCTGATTTTATTGAAGACTGTTTTGATGTATATTTCTCTGTTTAGCTGGGAAAACGTTCATTCCGATGCCTTGTTTCTAGAAAATGTGGGTCTTATAAATCACAGTATGCATTGGTATAGCTCTGCGCCATGATTTGTAATCTCATGCGATCATTAGATGAAATTTTTCTTTTTTGACATTCATCTTTTTATGAAGATCAACCATTCGGTTCCTAACAAGTCGTTGCAGCGCAGAAACTATTTGAATGAAGTGTTGTTATTAATGCTCTGAGCTACCTGAATCGTTCAGAACACTCTATTGAGGGTATATGACAGGCGATAACGAAATTTCAGGGAAAATACAACACTATGTTAAGTGTCAATGGCGCGTAACCATAGAGTACATAATACGACCGAGAATTCAATGGATAGACAATATCAAGAAGGTGACAAATCTAACCCTCAGCTCTCTTCTGAGAAGAGCCCAAGATCGAAATCGATGGATGGCAGTCGTGGATCGATTCACGAAAGGACGTCCAACGGCCTGACCATAGAGTAGAAATACATAGAGTTCCGTCTCTCACGATCTCAATGATATATCTATCAAAATACTTTTTTTTCTT